>JAUIMM010000085.1:20800000-21080000 GCA_031769625.1 Taudactylus pleione
TGAATTTGCGCCCTAGAAAGCTGTGCGAACACAATTGGGCGTATACATTATGTTAATAGTATTAATCTGGAACTGAACAGATTGACAAGCTGTTTCTTGTTAGTAAATTGACTGGGGCTTCTACTTGCCAAAGGCAATCACATTATTACAAGATTAAAGCATGTGAACCGAGATACAGATAAAGTCAATGTAGCTCTCAAAATAAAGATAAATTCAAAAATAGAATTAGTTGAAATGAAATGTTGAACCTAATCTTGATACATGAAGCATCCATCACTGTATTTTAGTAAGGATTCATAAGTTGCTCTCTGCAAAGAGGTTACTGTAATAATAGGAAGGCTTACTGAAATCATAGTTATTATAATCAAAAAATGATATTTCATGTTCAGTTTGGATAGCCTTACATTTTTTTTTATTTTATTTTTTTAAGTATTCACCATTAAGCTCTAAATAACTGATCAACTCACTTTAAAATAATTGTAGATTAGGATAGTCTCACTGAAACAATGAAAAGTTGTAAATATTTAAGAATTTAACCAGAGAGACCATATGCAAAAAAACAACAACAATATTTTGCGTATAATCACATTTATATGGAACAGTTTGATCGATCATGACATGGCTTCTGCCGTCAGTGGGGCAGATGAATGGAGTTGAATGTAATGTCATTACACCCACATTGTGGATATTCGTCCGTCTCTTACGGCTGCAACGCCCCTATCCATACATTTGGTTTCATAGCCATCATTATTATCAGTGCGCATAAGGACCTATCCCTGGTGCAAGAGACCAGTCTGGAAACAGGCGTATCTTCATGTACGCAGAATTCTAAATAGCCCGCTATTGAGACAACACACCCCTGCTACACTTATCCAACGTGTTACCACCCACTTAGGCCCCTTCAGCTACAAATGCAGATGCAAATGACGCGTAAAACTCAGCATCAACTGTAAATGCATTTACTATGCCCTGGAGCATGCCCAGGGCGAAAACACGCAAAATCCATCCGCAAGACAGCTCAGCATTTATTCTGTAGGTGGATATTTTGGGGCTGATGCACTGGTCTCAAACTGATTACTGCTCTGTATTCTTTCTAGTATTACGGGTTCCATGATAAGAGGGCATTTGCTATTTCAGCCTAAAAAAAACAAACAAAACATTGACAACATGTGAAACTGTTAAAGTAGAGTCAAAGGGCCAAATGTAAATAGGGTGAGAGTTTAGAAAAGTGAGAGTTTGACACTTTTTAAACTTTGTCAATGTAATAGAGTCCAAAAACAAAGTAACAGAGCGAACTTGCATGTTTTTTTAGACTTCGAAAACTCTCACGATTTAAAATCTCATTCAGATGTTTTCCCATTTTGAAGATAAAACTCAACCAATGTGAGAGTTTACCGCTAAACTCTCACATTTTCTAAACTCTCACCCTATTACATTTGGCCCAAAATCTGGAACCCCCCCCAAAAAAAGTTATAGAATTGCTTGATAACAGGTACGCTATGAAAACAGAAGCCACTGATTAATACCCCCAACTGTGTAGATCTCACATCGAAAGGGGCAGATATCAGCCATAAGTGAGCATTTCTGAGTTGGATGCAGATGACAGTAAACATTTTCACAGTCCACAAATATACACTATGATGTTACACAATAGTATGCGCAAAGATGTCTGGGCTGAACAGTTTGGCCTAACTATGCCAGAGACTCATGGATATCAGGAAATGTGAACATAGGGCCCGATTCAGAGATAGAGCCGTATTCAATTTGAGCCGAGCCGCGATACTTCTCCGAGTCCCAGACTTTTCGCCTACTTCGCCTGTTTTGTAGGCGGAAAAGTATTGCGCTTGTGCCCGCTTTACCCCGTATGCAATTTGAAAGTACGCGAAAACGGGACCCGGCGAAACTTAAACAGGCAGAAAGTACTGTCAGATTTGGGGAAATCAGCCTGACACCCCCAAAAGATGCTCTGATATGGGGGTTAGCTATGATTTGGCTTGCTGAAGGTATTTAGTGTTTTTAAACGGGCTCAATAGCTGCTAAATAGCGTTTTTTCTAAACGTGGTGCAGAATAGTATTCAGGAGTATTTTTTCCAGGAAATAAGTTATCCCAGCAAATTTGGGATACTTGAAAATGGGGGTCAGCAAATTTAAAAGTTGGTAAAGTGAAGTTGAAAAAATAGTGAAAAATCCACCTTCCGCAAGCACCTGCAATCAAAAAACACTTGGGGCATACTTGGGGACCCCACCAGAGTCAAGTTTGCTAGTTTTTAACTTTGTCACCCCTTTTTTTTTTTCTTTGCCCCCTTTTTCAAACTAATTTTTGCGGAAAGTCTTTCAAATTGAATATGGGGTAAAGTCAAAACAGGCGAAAATTACATCATGAGCGAAAAAGTATCGCGGATATGGACTTTTCGCCTCAAATTGAATACGGCTCATAGACGGAATTGCAGAACCACACACAAGCGCAATTCCATCTATCTAAAATGTAAATGCAGCAGGAGAGGTCTGTAGGAAACAGACACCTCCATGCTGCATCTGCGATCCAAGTGCTGCGATCAAAGGTGCAGCCTGGGATCACCATCGCTTGGGATAGTTGCCCCTTTGGCCAGGCTGGTGTAGCTGAAGCGTACCGCTGCCTGACGGGTCCTGGCAGCTTGCAAGGCCAGGAAATCTGCATCCACTGACAGACCCTGGCCTCGTCCCTCCCGGAAAACGTGGGTGACATGCCCCCATTTCCGGGAAAGCTGCACATCATCGACCCGCTCTGCCTCCCAAATGCCACAGCCTGTCGATCAGGGTGGGGGTGGGGGGGCGCAGTACACATCACGCACAATCTAAAAATCGAAGGTGTGCGCTAACCATCAGGTTAGCGTCCATCTCTGATTCAGGCCCATTATCTGAAGAAAGTCTATGCCAACCATTTATCTGTTGTGCCTTGATGTTGTTTGGCAGTGAGCAGCACTAAAATGGTCTGATAAAATGTCAAAACTTACATTGAAAAATGAAGCTGAACAGAGGCTAAATATATCAGCAAGACAACAATCTGAAACATAACTGAAAACCAAACAAGAATTTCTCACAATGGGCTCTATTTACTACAATCCGCATTTGTTTTGCAGATTGTAGTGTGATATTACCGACTGTTCAGGCAATATCACAGGGATTTACTACAAATCCCTTGCAGGGACAGAGCTTGCGAGAAAGCTCTGTACCTGCGAATCCCATCCGCACACTAGTCACGGTATTTTCGCAAAAAAATACTGTGACTAGTGCCCCGCGCATGCGCAGACCGGCTGCCGCTGCTACCCCCGGCGCTAAGCCCCGCCCCCGTCGTTATGCCCCACCCCCCGTGATCGCGGACCCCCTTAGCGACCCCCCCTCTCCCTTTATTACACTTACCTGCATGATCCGGGCTCCGGTGATGTCTTCCATATCCTGTGGTCAGGTGATAGCCCATACTGCACTGGGACCCGATCACCTGATGACCGGGCCGCAGTGCAGCATGGAAGACCAACTGACTGGAGAGGAGACATCAACGGAGCCCCGACCACCGGTCCCTGGAGTCAGGTAAGTGAAATTTTTTTTTTACACTGTTTCAGCTTGCGGTCTGTTTAGACCACACAGCTGATTACTGGGGCCGGCTCCGGGCTCTGCTCTCCCCGTTAGAGCAGAGTAGGAGTCCGGTAACCGAGGGAGACCCTGGATAACGTCACCACCAGGTGACGCTATTATCACAGGGCTTTCTCCTGTATTTTTTTACAATTTATTTTTAGTAACTTTGGTCGGATCACATTTCCCATTACAATTATGGGAAATGCGATCTGATTACTAAAAATAAGTGATACTTAGGGGTTGGAGTAGAATTTTACGAATTCTACTCCAATTGCCCTGTAGTAACTTTAGGTGATACTAAAAGAATGTGAAAAGGGTGTGAAAACACCCCTTTTCACTTTATTTTAGTAAAAATAATGTTAATAAATAGAGCCCAATAAGTGAAAAAGAACAGAATGACTTCATTGACAATTTGTGAGCTCTGTACCATGCAATGTATGTAAGGAAACCAAGAATATGTCGGAGATAAAAAAAAAAAAAAAAAGTTTTGAAAGGAAGATGAGCAAAAATAAATACAAAAGCAGATCCTCAGTCCTCTACAGGAAATGTTCTGACCAGTTATTTCTACAGAAGGAGGGTTACAAAGCATTGATTGGAAAGAATGAACAAACTTTGGGCTCGAATCAATTGCCCGCGATGTAAATAGCGCCGGGAGATAGCTCCCGGAGCTATTCAATCGTGCGCGGTGTTTAGTCGGAGAATGCCCGGTTTCGCAACTAAACACCCTGTTTAAGGCGCGAGAACGGGCATTCCCCGGCCTAACTTCCCAGCGCGATGCTGTTTTCCAGGTGCGATGGGCAGAAAACAGCCTCGCGCCGGGACTTGTCGGATTCCTGCTCGCATCCCCAGAGGGGTGCGAGAAGAAATCCTTAGTCGGGGTTAGCTGCGCGGTGTATTGAATAGCTCCGGGAGCTGATTCCCGTAGCTATTCACTTAGCGCAGAATAGAATCGAGCCCCTTATTTGTTATCATGGTGTTGATATCGCAAATATGTTCTTCGTGAAAATCAGGTACCTACTCAAAATCGAGGGATGATTGGCCCCCAATAATGAAGTATCCAGTTGCGGCGTGGATACTAAAATAGAGAAAAGCAGCCGCCACCTGCGATTTCTAACACTACCACCACAGACTCTGACACTAATTACTAGTGGCATAATTTTACCCTGCCGGGTCCGACTCTGAGTTCACGCATGTGCACTGCTGGAGGATCCCTCTTCACATCCCAGACCTCATGCCCATTAGAAGTAGTGCTACAGGTACCAACGGCGCCATCTGAAGATAACGTATGTTCCTGCAGTCAAAATCCCAAACAGACAGTGTCAGGGCTTCAAGGTAAGCATTAGATATCAGTAATGAATTACCCCAATACTTGGATTTTACACATGCAAGTGCAAAGGACTATGTTCACTTATTAAGTGATGATGCATGTTTTTTAAAGACAACACACCCTCACTCCCATACTTACCCTGTCCCTCTTCCGCGGTGCTAGGTCTGTCCTGTATCCCTCATAGTGGGATTTTTCCAAAATGACAACAAATGTAATATTTTATAAAATTTAATTTTTTTGCTGTTGTGGAAAGTGGCACTGGAAGCCCAGGTCAGGTTCTGCCAGTTTCATTGTACTATCATAAGCCAGGTTATCCACTTGCATATGCATCAGCCTCAACTCTGTTAGCCATTAGCACTCAGCTGTTCTGGAAAGATTTTCTAAATAAATTGAGGTGATACAAGAATTTCTAGACGATCACTGCATATTAGTAAATACGCATAATAGTAAATAGATAGCAAACAGTTTTAAGGCACACATCCACTAGGCGACAGGCAAAAGACTGCACGACTACAACATTGTAATCGTGCAGTCGTTTGTCTGTCTGTGATGTGCCTGCACTGAATGAGCAGTCGTTCAGTGCAGGCACATCAATCATCTCCTAACATATTGAACCTAACGATATCGTCAGGTTGTACAGCATATTTGTACGATGATGTAGGTATAAACTTTTTTGAACGATTATCGAACAATAACTATATCGTTATCGTTCAATTTAGTCGTCTAGTGGATGTGTGCCTTTAGGTTTTTTTTCTGCACCAAAATGCAAATGCAATCTACCCTGACCTTTGCATCTTTAAGGTTTTATCATCTACATACAAGCATGCAGTTAGAAAACCAATTGAAAAGGCATGCTAGCAGCAAAACACTATATAATTGGTCAGGAGATGGATTTTTGTTGACAAGGAAATGAAAAATTCTTAAACTAATTAATACCAGTACTCCCTGATTCCAAAGCCATTTTTACAGATACATTTTTCAAGATGGATGACAGATTAGGCTAGAGTGCAAAGGAAGCAAGAAAACAAATTGCAATAGATTAAGTCTAGGAAGTGGTTTAGGGGGCAGGGTCAGGAGGGGACAGAATTTGGCTTTATCTCAGGAAAGAATTCCTGAAGTTAAAAGTCTATAAGAAATAAAATCTTAGTTCCTATTTCCACCAGTAAAGGGCTCTTCATGTTATGCGAAATCTTGCAAATAACTTGTATATATAAACTGTAATAAGAGTTTTTGATGGATTTTAATATTTTTCTATAGTGCTCCATCGTGTGCATGCGGTCTGGGCCACCATCGACCCGGTTGCGAGCGCTCAGCGCTTGCGACCGGGTCTGAATCAGGCCCAGAGTCAAAAGTGATAAGGTACCAGCCAATCCGCTCCTAACTGCCATCTCACAGGCTGTGTTTGAAAAATGACAGTTAGGAGCTGATTGGCTGGCACCTTATCACTTTTCACTCTGTCGCCTAACACTGCTTAGTAAACAGACTACTAAGGTATCGGGCCATTCATCAAGAAGGTAAAGCAGGAGATATCACAGATATCTCCTACTTACCTTCTTCCGGCGGAATGGCCCGCTGTCCCCTTACACTAGTATGGGTACAGAATTCATCAAGCTCCGAAAATATTATATTTTTGGAGCTTGACTGTGGGAGGATTCGCCATCTTCAGATGGCGAATACCGAAAAGGAGCAGTGAAGCGGCTCGCGGGGACAGCTGATATTGCATCAGTGATGAATTGCTCCGGTAGCCGCGGCAAGTCAGAATGTTCGATAATTAACATCATGAATTCATTAACATATTCATTAACATAGCCAAGAAAAGTTCTTAAACTTTGAATATTTCTAATTCCAAATAAGCCTTACCCTACTGTCTTCTTGGCCTTCCAGCTCATACATAGCTTGCTGTCCTTGAGAACAGTTGGAATACTGGAAAAGACTGGAAAACAGTCTCCAGTTGTCTTGGGTATCTGCAAATATTGCATCCTGGAAATTCACTCCATGCGGGAGCAAACTGTAATTCTCATCCATTCTACAAGAAGAAAAAGCGGTTTGGCTCACATACATCATTTTCATTGTTTAATAAATATGATGGATAACACCCAAAATAACAAAGCGGATAACAATGGAGACAGTCATTTTGTGGGCTGGACCATTATTTAGTTAACAAAAAAAAAACTATTAGGGATTTAGCAAGCCTTCTAAAAAGGAAAAGTGGAGTTGTTGCCAATAGCAAACAACCAAAAAGTACAAGTACAAGATAAAGGATAGTTAGAATTTGATTTGTAGCTATGGCCAATATTACCACTTGTCCTTATCAAAAGGTTTGACAAATCTCCCCCAATTTGTTCCTTATCCTCAGTGATGTATTTAGTTCTTGGCGAGCAAGCCAACTAAATAACAGTTAATGGCACAAAATGACTGTGTGTAGGGCACTGGTCCATATTCAGTTACTAGGCATCAAAATCAGTATTGTTTATGCAATACTATAGACATTTTTCATGACTGTCCCACTTAAAGAGAGCATGATAATGGATGCAAGTTGTCTAGAACAATAACAAAAACAGCAATTGTCATTTATTACTCAAATATACATTATATTTAGCATTATACAATATAAAAAAAAGGTGAAAACAATTGCTTCTCTTCCAAAAAGAAAGAAAAAAAACCCCCAGAAATGATTTAATTATAGGGACCTATTTATGAAAGTGCTTGTACCTATGCTGCACCAGCAAAAGCTAATGCAGTTTTGGCTAAAAATAGGATGGATAATTATTAAAGGCTCGCCAAGTATTACGTGACAGCAATCGCTTTGCATGGGAAGGCTTTCTTGATTAGGAACGACAGTGGAACTACGTATTCCCCCCATGTCGTTGTTAAATAGGCTTCTTCCATGCACAGAAAAGCCCAAGCCTTGCTGGTGAAGCGGTACGGGTCTTGTTACTGCTGACATCCAGAATCACTGGAAGAGTATCACTCAGCTGCCTCAGCAAAATTGTATTACTAAGTGGTGGCGCTGGAAGATTTACTATCGCTGCAATAAGCGGTGACAGATATCGTTGCTATTTGGTAAATACTGTACTATACTTAAGTAAAATTACATCTACAATTGTATGTGCTTTGTCTAATATGACAAATTATATTTGATGCTGCATCTGTGTTCCATGTCGTGCAGCAACCAAAGAGACTGCAAAGGGTATATTTACTAAAGTTAGTTTTTAGAAGTAGAGTTGTTGCACATAGTAACCAATCAGATTCTATTTATCATTTTGCTAGCACCTTCTAGTAGTTGATAGCTAGAATCTGATTGGTTGCCATGGGCAAAAAAACTCCACTTCCAAAAACCTGCATTTTAGTAAATATACCTCTGTAAAGGTGCCCACACACATAGCGATCTGCACACGATCCCACGATGTGTGCGATTTCCCCTGAACTCTGCCCCGGCAGTCCTACACACGATTTGGAGTAAAAGGCATCCAATCTGACTTAGGGGTCTATTTACTAAGCAGTGTTAAGAGACAGAGGGCTCAATTTACTACAATCCGCATTTGTAATGCAGATTGTAGTGTGATATTATCGACTGAATTCGCATTGCAAATTCAGGCAATATCACAGGGATTTACTACAAATCCCTTGCAGGGACAGAGCTTGCAAGAAAGCTCTGTCCCTGCGAATCCCCTCCGCACTCTAGTCACGATATTGGCGCAAAAAAATACAGTGACTAGTGCCCCGCACATGTGCCGACCGGCAGCCGCTGCTACCCCCCCCGGCGCTAAGCCCGGCCCCTGTCACTAAGCCCCGCCCCGCGATCGCGGACCTCCCCAGCAACACCCCCCCTCCCTTAATAGCACTTACTTGCAGTCATCGGTGCTCCGGTGATGTCTTCCATTCCTCCGGTCAGCTGATATCCCATACTGCACTGGGACCCGATCACCTGATGGCCGGGCCGCAGTGCAGCATGGGAGACCAGCTGACCGGAGGGGAGTCATCACCAGAGCCCCGACCACCGGTCCCTGGAGTCAGGTAAGTGACATTTTTTTTTTTACTTTTTTTTTTTGCAGTGATCAGCTTGTGGTCTATTTAAACCACACAGCTGATCACTGGTACCGGCTCCGGGCTCTGCTCTGCCTTGTAGAGCAGAGTAGGAGTCCGGTAACCGGGGGAGACCCTGGATAACGCCACCTTCCGGGGCATCGGGTCCCAGATTGTCAGATCTGCCCTATTGCACGGCAGATCTGACGATGCGATGTACGACCAGCGGGGACACGCATCGAATCGTGATCGTGAGTGGGGACTCACGATTTACTCTCAATTTGGCCATATTTTACACGATCTGTCGTTCCAATGTGTTGGAATCGGCCAGATCGGGTAAAATATCGCTATGCGTGTGGCCAGCATAAGAGAGGAGCCTATTTATGAAAGGGAGACAAGCCCTAAACATGGCAAGCCAAAAAATTGCCTTTTTTTGACAGATTTAGAGATTGTCCCTATTTATCAATCCCCACAGCCTTCGATGGCCATCGCCTGCTATCGCAGTTAGTGACTCTCAAGAGACAGATTAGCCATGCAAAGCAAACAAATTTGGGGGGAATTCTCCAGGAAGAATAGAAAACTTTCCCGGTCCAGGGAATGTGATGCAGCAAATTGCATCTACTAGACTACCATGAATGGCTGCATGATTCTCCAGGGGGCAGGTCCATAATAATGCCTTTCATGCCCAACCAAGCCACCCCAATTCCTCCTGGACATGTTACTCTAACAGCACTGTAAAAGAGAGTTTAAGTATGATCCATGGTATGAGAAGCTAGTGAACGCATATTTACCATGGGCCGCAATGGTAGCAGGATTATCAGCTGTCCTCCCATACTATCACTATCCAAGGATGGCAATAGCAAATACGGTAAACAAGAATAATGCTGGAATATTCAAATAAATAATCTTTTCTTATTACAACTATATAAAAATAACTATTTAATGTTTATTTTTCATTTGTTTTCGTTACAGAATCTGCACCTAGAAACCTAAGATTTGGCTCCAGGTACAGAGCAAGTGTGGGACCTGACAATGCTGCTGGACAGTATATTTATGTGTTAATAATCCTGAGGTGAAAGTTAAGGTGCATACACAGTACACACGTAACGATTTTGTTAGCAACGATTATCTGTCAGATTTCTGTCAGATTTTCCCTTGAAAAGTGAACGATTTTTTGAAGTGTACTGAACGATTTTTACAACGATGAACGAAAAATGTTCCTTCCCTTAATGAAAATCGTTATGTTGGACAGTCTGAAATGATCTACAAACTACAAACGGGAGCGCGCTTGAACGATTTTCGTTCATTGTTATAACTCAGAAACTGAACGATTTTTTGAACGAATGAATGATAACGAAGTCGTTATAGTTAAATCGTTCAAAAAATCATCACGTGTGTATGCACCTTAAATCTATCTTCTCTGGGCTTTTTGATAAGTAGGTCCCAGAAACTAAAGTATTTCAGCCCACCACTGGTTTATATGATCAGATAAAGGCAAATGCAAAAAATCCAGGACATTACAGGAGGAAATTTATTCATACATGCCAATAGCGTTATTGTGGTAATCCCCCCTCTCCATTTTACAAAGTCATGATTTGTGGCATTGTGAAGTGGGTGGGTGGGGTACAAAAGATACAATACAATCCCCTAGACCGGAAATTTAATGCGGGAAGTGGGTGGCATGCTGAAGACGGACCTGCTCTCTTGAGTCCGGAGAGCACCCCGACATTTTGGAGAGACTAGGCAGACATTTAGGGAGACTAGGGGGTAAATTTACTAAAGTGAGAGTTTTTAGAAGTGGAGATGTTGCCCATAGCAACCAATCAGTTTCTAGCAATTACCTTCTAGACGGTGCTAGTTAAATATTAAGTATTATCTGATTGATTGCTATGGGCAACATCTCCACTTCTAAAAATGCTCACTTTAGTAAATATACCCCTAGGAGGGTATTAATGCTGAAATCTACAAGAATAAACAGAAAATCCCTATTTTATACTGAAAGATGATTTGGCATAGCCAGCAGCAGAGCGTCTCACAAAGGTAATATCAAAGTGAAGACTTCCAGTTTTTAGATTGAACGAATATTTATGAGAATGTAGCCTATAAATTCACTAGACACCAATACCTCATTACTGTAAAGCTGGGTATACACTATAGGTAACAAACGATGCAACGGTCAATCTAAGGGCCTGATTCAGAGCCGGACGCTCTGACCAGAGCGCTCGCTCTGAATCTGGGCCCTCCTACCTAAACTTGGACCGGCCTCCTGGCCGCTCGCATAGCTGTGGGTGACCACCCACAGCATATGCGAGCGGCCAAAAAGATGGTCGCGATGGTCAAGACCATCGCGACCATCGGGCTTGCGACGAGACCCTGCGGTAGGGTCTCGGTGACCGCAAGCCCTGGAGTGATTTTGGCTCTAACAGAGCCAAAATCACTCCCACTGACATCACTAGTGATGTCAGTGGGGCCGGACCCAGATGGTAGGCGTTCCCTTGGGAACGCCTCCGTCTGGCAGCCACGCCCCCGGCACGCCCACCAAAGGGGGCGTGCTGTCAATCGACATCGTCAGCACGCCCCCTTTGGTGCGAGACCCATAACGACGGCTACCCGGTCGTTATTTGGGTCTCGCGCATGCGCACGACGGAGCTCCCTCCGTCGTGCGCATGCGCACCAGGGCACCATCGACCCGCTTGCGAGCGCTCAGCGCTCGCGAGCGGGTCTGAAGCAGGCCCCAATTTCACTAAATCCCAGTGCACACTCTAAAGAGCTTATGCACTATACAATCTTCCAAGCGACGACACGATATATAGTGGCAGGTAATTGCATCCAAGGAATCGTTTCTCCTGTACACTATGTGCGGTCGTGCGTACGCACTACACGATGTGTACCACATCTTCATTGCATCATCCCGTTTGACGTGCAGCTCATCAGATGGGAGGACGATGCGGTGAACGACAGCAGTAAAACGACGGATTGGGCATACATACTATACGATGTGAACATTATATCGTTCCGTTCCACGTCGGGACAATTGATCGTATGTATATAGTGAGTACCCAGCTTAAGTCAGGACTCATGAATATTTAGGTTAGGCAGTTCTACAATGGAGTCACTGGCTGGCTTCAAGCAATCTGAAACAATGCATAGTGAGCTAGCTCATAACATACTGTCTTTAAGGGACAGGTAGACTTTAAAAGAACAAATTATAATTATCATTCTGCAGTAAATTAATACACACACAACTAAGTTTAATTGAGTGGTTTTAAAGTAGTAGGAGCTTGGCTTGTCACGTGCTGTTTATACCTTTTCAGTGAGTTCACATTTTTCCACCTGCTATAAAATCAAGGTGTACTTCTAGTTTGCAGAGGTTTCTCCAAATGAAAAAGAGGTGTGCACCTTAAGTATGCTAGAAGGATTACATGAGTACATTTGTTCACAGCCAAAGATATATGCCATGCACATCCAGTGACTTCATAATTGAGCTGCAGACTTTTGTTCATACCTCAATTAACCCTTCACTTGACACCTGCATCACCGAACTCTCTACAATGGGCAGTTTAATAACAGTTATGGAGCATACACACGGTCAGATTTGTCAGACTTGTCAGATTTGTCAGATGAACGACTGAACGATTGAACGATTTGAACGATTTTACCAAAGTTTTGAACGATTTGAACGATTGAACGATTTTTGACTGCATTAAAATGAATGGAATCGTCCAAGTCTGACTGCAAACACATCAGATGTCAGAAATCGTTATCTGACCATCGGGAACGCGCATCGTTGATCGTCCATCGTTCAGGCATGTCAGATATGAACGATTTTCCTTCAGATATGAACGACTGAACGATTTTTAAATCGTTATCGTTCATATCTGAAGGAAAAATCTGATCGTGTGTATGCACCATTAGTATGCGAGAACCAATAGCATTCAGACATGCTTCCATTGTCTAATCTACACTAGATAAATTATGTGCAACCAGTTATATTTCAAGTGCCAGATGTGTTATACCCAAGTGTGGTTAGATTCTGTAGTATGGCATTTTTAAATGTGAAGTTGTTCCTGGTTTTCCTTCTTTCCTACGCCACAGCAGAGAGGCAGGTGGTCCCCATTCCCAACACAGCAATTGACACAGTGTAAACCCACAATCACTTTATTAAATAGGAACTCCTCAACAGTGGGGGGTTTTCTTTTATGTCCTTACTTGAATATGTCTTTAAGTAACACTTAATATGCCACAGCAAACTATTGCAACAAATAGGATATACATGCGTCACATATATACATTTCAGGAATTGTGAATTGAAATGACCATTAAATGTCTAGTCTAACCATTATGGGAAGACTTTCAATAAAAGTGCAACACTAACTTATGATTATGTACCGTATGCTCTAAGAAACGGTAACCATGCTTCCTATATCTTTACACTAACTCTACACTTTGCTACTATTAATACCCCAGAAATAGAATTATATAAGGCTTACAGTGTATTAGAACCTTCAATTGCACACATTAAATAACCATAGAGACTAGCTTAACTCTACCCATCAATATGCATACAAATACAATTCATTAGTAATACACTATACCCAGGCTAAACCTGGCAGTCCTGCCCGGCCAGGCCTTCGTCGGTGCACATTACAGAATAAAGAAACGAAAGATGAACTGGCTGGTGAATAAGGAATCTTTAGCAAAATACACTTTAAGTGTTCCTGTCAAAGCTGTATCCTGACTTTTTACGTACTGTAGCAGCCCTAGGCTGAGGGTAATTTTGGGAATTACACTGGTAAAACTTGTTGCAGAAGTATAAAATGGCGGTTGACGGCTCCTTTTCTTAAGATGCTTTATTCTGAGCAGTTAAGATGCAAGATCTTAAGATCTCGTCTGATGCAAGAGTCTGTCTATCAAAGTTTATACTGACTGTTCTGATATAGCCTCAGTGTGTGTGGGCTGCTGCTGTTAGTGCTGCTGTGAATAAGTCTCCCTCTCCTGTGGTAATATTGGAGCTCAGCACAGCTACATGCAGAACTATCTGTACCACAGCCCTCAGGTATTTCCTGCCATGGTCAGGTGAGCTGAGCGCTTACTTGCTCTCATTAGCCTCTGGTTCAGTAACATATTATTCTGCACCTTGGGGTCCTTAGCTAGCTTCTTGGAGCAGTTTCCTTTAGTCTCCATTTCCTCACTTAATCAATAGTTCTGTCACTATAGAGGTAAGTGTGCTCTGCCACTAACACACTGCAGAGGGGGAACAGTAGGTACAATACTCACAGAGCTTCACTTCTTCAATATTTGTTGAATTATCACTATTGCAGTGACCGCTCCAGCTATCAGTCCTTATAAGCTGCGGCCTATTTATCCCTCTGCAGGCTGAAGGGCTGGTTTTGGGCTGGTCCACTAAGCAACTCCCCACCTTCTGGGGCCGTCTGCTACCTCGGCTCACACAGCCACAGCTTCCTGTCAGGAGCCTTTTACCACCATCGGCAGCGTCCTGCTCTCCAAACATTACCTCAGACACTAACTGATCAACTGCTGCAAGCTTCCAACTGTCATATGTCTGACCACCTGACACTGGTCATGTGACCTGCTGCTGACCTCTGGAGCAGCTACAGAAATTACTGGGTGTCTGCCTGTGTAATGACAGACATGCGCTGTAGTCCAACTTCCAGTCAGACATAATACCTCATATAGTGGGGTATTACAGATGTGCTCCAATGATCAAAAGAGCTGCACATTACATCTAATGCTGGATGCACACTTAAACGATGGATCGTTCAGAGGCAGATTGGTAAGCTATACACACTTACCAGTCGGCCACTCGATAGGTCTGGCCTGACATCACAGCTGGGCAGACATTTAGATTTGCCTGCCCAGTTGTGATATCAGTGTCGACAGTCCCTGCAGCTAGCGTATGGGCGGTCGGCGGGTTGCCTAAATACACAGCCAAGCATACCGATATATATCGTCATTGGCTGTGCTGCAGAGCCGACCTTATACGTCTATGAATTACATAGTTCACAGACATATCAGATGTACACACCTGCCTATGCACTCGCGATATATCATTCGTCGATCGAACTAACAATATATCGACAAGTGTGTACCCAGCTTAAGTTGGGAAATGAAATAGGCATCCCACATCACTCATCCCGGTCACTTTCTCCAAAACTCCCCACATGCCCTCAGACCCATACTTGCCAGGAACTGGCCTTCGAATGCCACCCAGACTTCCCTCTTGTCATAAAATTCCACCACATGCTAGGGATGGCCAATGGAGCGGCCTCCATCAGTGTTTTGGGAAGCCAATGGCCCACCTCGCTCTATAGCTAACTTAACAGACTCCGCAATCAGTCGGGAGATCTGCACTGCCCCCGGCTCCCTCTTTACACACTCTGGGCTCGATTCTATTCAGCGCGATGTAAATAGCTCCGGGAGTGAGCTCCCGGAGCTATTCAATACACCACGCTGACAAGTCTGACTAATGATTTCTTCTCTCATCCCTCCGGGGATGAGAGAAGAAATCCAACAAAAGTCCAGACGCGAGGCTGTTTTCTGCCCTTAGCGCCGGGAAAACAACCTCACGCCGGGAAGTTAGGTCGGGGAATGCCCGTTATCGCGCCTAAACACCCTGTTTAAGGCGCGATAACGAGCCTTCCCCGACCTAACAGCGCGATGAATTGAATAGCTCCGGGAGCTATCTCCCGGCGCTATTTACATCGCGCTGAATTGAATAGTGCCCTATAAGGGTGGGGAAGGGGACATTGGGTCCACGGCTACCATCTGTGCTGAAACCATCTGATGCTCCACCATCAATGGTAAAACCATCTACCACCGGCAGCTAACTATCGATGGTTTATAGCCATCAACAGTCGATGGCCATCCCTACCACATGCCCTCGGCCCCCACTAGCTATAAAATGTGACCAAAACCTCCAGATTGTCATAAAATATCACAACATACCTGTAGACCCCCGTAGCCATGAAATGCCATTCAGAGCTCCCACTTGTCATAAAAAGATCCACATGCACTCAGATCACACGTACCTCAAACCTACACCAGGTTCAACTCATATCCCCCACCCATTATATACCTCCCCACACGATACTTAAACCCCCCCAACACACACACCATGGGACTCAGACCTCCCCACATACCCTCCCGCATGATGCCACTCAAACTCCCTCTTCCTGCTTAACTGAGGGGTCTATTTACTAAGCAGTGTTAGGAGAGAGTGAAAAGTGATAAGGTGCCAGTCAATCAGCTCCTAACTGTCATTTTTCAAACACAGCCTGTGAGATGGCAGTTAAGAGCGGATTGGCTGGCACCTTATCACTTTTCACTTCTCCAAACACTGCTTAGTAAATAGACCCCCTAGTAACCTAATTACAGCCTAATATCTACATCTGGATGGAGGGAGAATGGATGGAGGGAGAACAACATGTGGTCAGCGCTGTAGCAACTCACCCTGGGCGGGATGTACTAAAGGTGGAAATGCGGTAAAACCCCCGAAAACTGCTTCTTATCGGGATGCTTCCTCTTGTGCGGTGCGGGGCCCCTCTGGACCAGTGTGCACCGCACACCCTGCACCCATTATAGATACGCCCCTGACCATGATAATGAACCACTATATGTATCCGAAGACAGACGCAGATGCGATGCTTAGTACATCCCGCCCCCTGCAAGCTGCAGACAGGTGCTGTTGGGACAGCACTGTATGTCATTCAGAATACATTGCAACTCCCCATAAAGGTATAGTTACTAAAGTGCGGGTTTCTAGAAGTGGAGTTGTTGCAACTACCAATCAGATTCTGCTTATCAATTATCTAGCCCCTTCTAGAAGATAATAGCTAGAATCTGATTGGTTGCTATGGGCAACAACTCCAACTTCTAAAAACCCGCACTTTAGTAAATGTACCCCTAATTCTCTGATGTGCTACATAACCTATTTGCATTGTGCAAAAGAGATCATGTGTCTGGTCCCATTTAGTCTTATATGACATAACAATAGATGTAACATAATAATAGTGTAAATATGCAGCCAGTAACCAATAGCAACCAGACATGCTTTTATTGTCGGCAGCCTAATATACTTCAAGGGCTACATGTGTGTCTCCCAAGTTTTTAAAAGGGCCCCTCATTGCCTTTAATTTTGGTGACATAAGCAGAGAATGAGGGTTTGAGCTGGAGACCAGAGAAAAGCTTTCCGTGCCCGTTACCCATCACTGCACCAGATTAGTTCATGTTATAGCCTAGGTTATAGCACATTTGCAATTTAATGTTTCCCCATTGCTGCCCACCTTTTATTTTGCCATGTGTATCATTTCTACCATTAATGATTAATTAGTAATTACAATACAACAACTTGTCCATTAAGTCAATCAAAAACCATCAAAGCCTGGATATTACTGTACTTACCTGAGAAAGAAGAAATAAGAGTGATTCTGCACAACCGTGTATGAGTAACAGTCAAAGTATCCAAGTCCAGTAATATTCAGCCTGGATCCTGCAGGTACCTCCAGCATACTGCCCCATCCCTGGTCGCAGAGCAATTCAATCTCAGCTGAATAGAAGAAAGTGCTGTCTCCCGATTCATACTGCCAGGGTAGGTAGTTGTACATGCTGCTAAATAAGCTACTGTGCGTTTCTTGGTGGACAGCCAGCACCTTTGCATATAGGATAATCTGAGCCAGCTCCGCTCTACATCCCTCACTCAGGTGTCGCCAGTCAGAGGACAGCTGACAACCCAGAGCACCGCTTCCCAAAATCAATGCGACGAACACAAGATGAAGCATGGTGGACGGACACAAGTATAGGCTTGTCACTCACTTCTCACACCTAAATGTACAGTTTGGGGAACTTTGTTTCCCTTCACTCCAAAAAGTTTACACAAAACTTTTACGTTTCATGGTTCCTGGCTGCATGCAGTAATGACGGATTGCTATGTTCTCCGTTTCCTCACATGCCGGCTGTATGGCACTTAATGCTGCTTAATAAGATCAGTACAGTCAGGGAATTCCCTACAGCCGCCCGCTCCGCAGCACTGCAGCAGTAATAACCAGACGTAACTGAACAGATGGGACTATAAGAAGCCATCGCTGCTGGCCACGCCCCTTCTTTATTACATCACAGATAGTACGTTCTGGGGCGTGGCCTGTAAGCTTCACCATTCGCAAAATGAAAACATTACAGTTTATATAAATACAGAAAGTGGAAACATTGATTTTACCATTGACAAAGATCTAGGTGAAGTAGTTTGTGTCTACATTAATGATTATCATTTTGTGAGTGAGTCCAGGATGTCAAAATAGCATTATTGTGACATAACTATTTATTTCAAGTGCTTGTAATTCAGGGTATTTAAGTCGACATTCAGAATGTTGACATGTATTATGTTGAAATGGTTAAAATGTCGACATAAATGCCTACACATTGAAAATGTCAGCATGGACAGAATGTCAACATATGAGTTAGAGTTACGGATAGAGTGTCAGTGACAACAATGTTGACATTACATCAGCGTTGACATGCTGGATGTTGATATGGTCAATGTTGACCATACTTGCCTATTTTTGACAAAGCATTTCAGGGAGATTGTGAAAACAACACCTATGAGCGCGCGGTAAAGTGGACATGTACTGCTACATCTAAATCAACGAGCCCAAAGCAATTAGTAAGATCTATTTGTTGATGAAAACACACTGACACTGCATGCAGCCATAGGGATCATTGTGTTTTATAACCAATGCAGGGAAATGATACTAATGATCCCATTTGAATGTATATATCTCTGTTTTTTTTAATATAACAGCATCAAAATGGGAGTAAGGTGCAATCAGGGAGATTGCTGGACTCTTCAGAGAGACAAGGAGATTGCTACTATTTCAGGGAGTCTCCCTGACAATGAGGGAGAGTTGGCAAGTATGATGTTGACATAACAACCATGTTGACATTGTCATGTAGACCCAATGAATTTCGACACTCTGAACATCAACATAATATAGTGGCCTGTAATTAAGACATCTAAGTGGTGTTCTAGACTGGATATTTATCCTGCCACTCCTCTACAACTGTCGACAGCACAAGGATGGTTCCTATTGTTAATATTAATTTAAGGGCCTGATTCAAAGATGTATGCAAACCTGATGGTTTGCGTACATCTCAGAAGGCGGGGGACTACACATGCACATGTGCACAGAACGCAGTGTCCCCAAGCCGCAGGATGAATGACATGCTGTGGGCGTTTGTGGGAGGTGCTGCCTGCGTTCCTAGAAAATGGGGGCGTGTCGGCCCTGTTTTCTGAGAGTGCTGAAGCTAGTGTCTGTGTCTTGTGATGCAAATTTACTGGTCTCACAAGCAGGCAGGAGATTGCCATATCGGATAAACTTTGGCTACTCAGATGGCTCATGCTAACGATGGTTATGATGTTGATCTGATGCGTCTTCAGATGCAGGCATTGGATCTGAGATGCTGGCTGGAGGTGTCTTTTTCCTTCAGGTGCCTCCTGCAGCATTAGTATATATGCACATAGCGCAGCTGCTGTGTGCATATTGTACATCTCTGAATCAGACCCTCTCTGAATAATTCTCATATAAGTGTAAACTGATGGTGCAATTAAAGGCGTTTGGCATGGCCGTAACTAGGGTGGAACGACCAGTGCCATGGCACAGGGCACCGCAGGGCAGGGTGCACCGTTTGGGCCTGTCAATCTTCCTGTTTATTACTTGTAGCCACTGGCGTCACTAGGGGGGTGCGGGCCGCACTGGGTGACACCAACCGAGGGGGTGAAACCAAAATAGCAGAGCCGTGAAGCCTGGACATGAAGAGAAGCAGGGGAGAGACTGTGGTCTGCACCAGTAGCTGCAGGAGCGCTGGGGAAGCCCTGTGTTCCATCATGATGGTTCTCCCATAGTGCAGAGCGGGCCAGGAGGAACAGACAGCGGCGGTCACGGCAGGAGTGGGGATCCAGGTAAGTTGTGGGGTTTTTTTTGTATGTGTGTGTAAGGAGCACGGGCACTGACACTGGCACTGCATAGGGGGAACACTACTGGCAGCACTGTATAGGGGGGTGGCCACCACTACTGGCAGCACTGTATAGGGGGGTGGCCACCACTACTGGCACTGTATGGGGGGGCGCTCCTGAATGGCACTGTATAGAGTGGGTGGCCGATACTGGGGCACTGTATAGAGGGGACTACTACTGGGGGAATTGCATAGGGGGGACTACTACTGGAAGCAATGCATAGGGGAGACTACTACTGAGGGCACTGCATAGGGGGACTACTACTTGGGGCACTGGATAGGGGGGACTATTACTTGGGCACTGTATAGGGGGGACTACTACTGGGGGCAATGCATAGGGGGACTACTACTGGGGGCACTGTGTAGGGAGGACTACTACTGGGGGCACTGCGTAGGGGGAACCACTTCTGGGGGCACTGTATAAAGGGCACTGCATAGGGGGACCACTACTGGGGGCACTGCATAGGGGGGCCCAAAGCATATTCTTGCACCTGGGCCCACCACTCTCTAGTTCTGCCACTGCCTGTGGCCTCCCCCCAACTTATTTGTTTTGTATTATACTGAACCCCTACGGCACCTGCACCATCTATATCTTCTTTATTGTGCTCCCCAGTATCCCTATATAGTCTTTCTATGCTAACCCTCCCTAATTTTTACATGTTATTTATTGTGCTCCCTCCAGTCATGTAGTTAACTTACCAACATCATTACATCACATCAGCGACACTGCCAGGAGCAGGAGCCACTAGTAAGCAGGAACCAAACGTGTGTGACCAAAATTGGGGGTGTGGCCTCATTACCATAGGCCATGCCCCCTAAGTGAAGTTATTTGGAGGCGTGCCTGCATGACACGCCTCCAAATAACATCAGGCTGTGGGTAAAGCCCAGCCCTTCATCACTGGCTGGGCTTCCCCCAGCCCTCTCACGTCAGTGAATGGATGCCGCGCGCATGCGCGCTGCATCCATTCACGCTTCGGGGTTCCGGCACCACCACACAGCTGCGGCGGTGGGGATCCCCAACCTCCAAATTTGACCACCTGCAGGCCACTTCGGCCCACTGGTGGAAAAGCGGGACAGTATTGTCTCGCTGAAATCGGGATGTTGGGGAGGGGTGCGCCCTTTATGGATGCCGCCCCTGTTCGACCACACTGGTCGAACAACCCTAGAGACGGCCCTGCCCAGACCCTATGACTGTGTGTCCCCATGACTTCCCTCCAGTTGCACAACATACAGCGATGAGTGTTGCTATCATACTACAGGAGGCATTCAGAGCCTACGTGGCCCACTCAGGGTCTGGCACTGACAGGGCCTGAGGCGCCGGCCGTCTCTGCAGCTACAGCCTCATATTTTCATACAGCATAATCTACAAGTGAATTTCAATTTCTGTATTCTTGTGCCTTAGAGGAAAAAAAAGTAAAATTTTAATTAGATGATTTGGACCCGTCAAAATTTGGGGCCAAGCATTTGTCTTTTGTGACGAAACCTAAGACCTGCCCTGGATGACAATGTATTTTACACCACGGCATACTTGCCGACAAGGAGGGAGCTGAATGTCTGCTTACAGCAGGGGGTTTGGCCGGGCAATGATGAAGTATTGAGGTCAGAGCCGGGGGCGTGGCCGTGTCATCGAGTCATCATGGCCCCGCCCCCTCTTCACAATGCCGAAATTAACGGCATTGTGAAGAAGCGGGTGGGGCCGCGATTCAGCACGAATCGCGTCACCGCCCCCACCCGCTGCGGTGGTTTCTAACTTTACTCTGGCGGGGGTCGGGAGGCCGCCGGGAGGCTTGCCTGCCTTTCCAGGGGGCCAGGAGCGGCACTTGATATTTGGGAGGCACCCAGCCAAATCAGGAGTGTAGGCAAACCTGCACCAGGGCCGAAACTAGGATTTTTGTCATCCGGGGCAAGGCAGCAATTTGGCCCCACTCCCCACCACAACTATAGACTCTGGGCCTAATTCAGGCCCCCCCCCCATCTGCATACGCTCGCTGGATGCGTATGCAAATTTGTCAAAGTGACGCCACAGGAAGTGATCGCTCTCCAAGGCATAAGCACGCCCACCATGTCTTAGCAAGCGGCCACTTTGTGTATGCGTACGCCCAATCACAGAGGCAGAGCTGCCCACCAGCACCACGTCATCTCCAGGAAGTGTATTAAAACATTGGTACATCGAGCACCATCGGAAGTGAACGCAGTACTTGAGGTAGCTTTACCCTACCGCAAGCATTGAGAGGAAATCAGTGTAAAAAAAAGGCAAGTGACGTGTACTATGACGCTGCCTGTTAATTATGCACACCTCTAAAACAGCGTTGAAACACTCTGGCATACCTGCGTTCACATCTCCAGCCCCCCGTTATTAGTGTCCTGCCCCTGTTACCACCCACAAGCGGCCTCTCCTGTCACTCATTACACTGGGCTGTCTTTGCAGGGCGAGCGAGCGGTATGTGATCGCAGTGAGTAGTTCGAGCACGCGCAGAACGAAGCGTGTTCATGCGCGTACGCAGAACATCGGCCCACTTGCGAGCGCACGCATATAGCAAACGGGTCTGAATCAGGCCCTCTGTCCTTTCAGAACCCCCCCAGGTGGCTCTACAGCAGTCTGTCCCCCCTCCCCCTTCCTGTATCACTGCAGCAACCTGTGTCTCTCCCCCTATATCTCTGCAGCAGCAACCTGTGTTTGTGTTACCCCTTCCCCCACCACCACTTACCTGGATCTTGTCCTTGCTCCCCCTTAATGCAGCAGCAGCGGCAGGCTCGTCACATACTGTTCTTCAGCACGCGTGACATAGGAGAAAAAAACAACAACTTTATTGTGCCGTGTGATCCCGTTCCCTCTATGCCTGCAGCCTGCCTACTAGTCCATCGGCATAGGCACGGAGCCTAGTCACAATCACTGGACCAAACATCAGCTAAAGATGGGTTGGGGGAGCTCTGGCCCCTAATGCCTCTCCTCTTAATCCAGCACTGGCCTATCCCCACCATGGCATACTTCCGACTCATCATGTGTGTCCCGTTTTTTTGTCTCCGACTGTCTCGGCGCCCCCTCAAATCTGGCACTGAGGCAACATAAAATAGTCACCCCCCTCCCTCCAACTTACTAGTTTCACAGGAGCACCGTGGGCATGGAACCACACTTCCGCCCTCACTCGTTGCCACTTCCGGGTTCTCTGTAGTTGAAGGAGAAATAGGATCAACGCAGGAACTGGAGCTGCAGCCGTGCTGCCTATTGCTATAAAGCACAGCCTCTGACCGTCCGGGAAGGGGAATAAGCCCATGGTGGGGTGTATCTTCCGCTCCGTGCTATTTTGAGTGATGGTTATGGGTACAGGGAAGGGAAGCCAGTTTCTGACAGATCTCTTGCACCTAGCATAGGGCTGGTTTAAGTGCCGATACTAATTATGAAGATTGTGGCAGTTAGCGTACAATCAATGGGTGGCACCGCTTACAGTTTGCAGACTCACGGAATCCTGCATTAGCATAATGCAGTAAATCAGTCTTCCACGGCTGCCCACAATGACTGCCACTTTACGTTTGAGTCCAACTGTATTTTACTACATATTAGGCAGAAATATGCCTCTTATTGTGATAAATTTAGATAAATTTTGTACCTGTAATACTTGATAGGCTTGAGTCTAGTACAATCTATTGAATACAACTGGTTTAAGTTGTCTGTATGACTAGATTTCTCATAAAGATCAGGATGTATGATTGCGATGTCCTTTGATACATGGATTGTTTTGTAGTGTTCTCATGTTGGGTCCTATATAACCCGGTCCAAAACTCAGTTGGTATGTATAACAGTCTGCAGTCTTCTGGCTGGCTGATCCTTTCCCAACCAGAAATGCATTTTGAAAATAGGCAAAACTAACGGTATTTCTTGAATCAAAAATTAAGATACAAGTTTTGGGCAAATTTTAGATTTATATCATATATTATTTAAAGATGGAGTTTCATTCTAACATGTAATCTGTCTGACCAATTTAAGATTTACAACTGCTTATGTCAAAGTAGTGCTAGAGGGTTATGGTGTTAAACAGTTTTATAAGACAAACAATGTCTATCTATTTAGCCAGTTTGTTAAAACTCTCAATCCAGATCCCTTTGCTTAGAAGAAGCAGCGGCAGCAGCCAACTGATGGAGCCAGGTGCACTAGCAGCATTGATACATATCACATGCGACTCTAATAGCAGATGGCATGCCAGCTCCAATATCATCATCAGATTCCCCCATCTCATTATTTTGCAAGGATAGCCTATTATTGCCTGTTTTTCCTCTCTGTAATGCCTACAAAGGAACCTTCTTTATTCCATAATGCTACCAAATTAAAGTATCTGCCGCTAACAGGTTCACCTAAAAAAGCAATAAATCATTTATGTTGCAAAGTTGTACAAATTGTTCACATATTTGAGGTGAAAAATCCCATATATGAAACATTTGAGAACCAGACCTTTACACACATTTTATCAACATGTTGGCTTTAATAAAATTTTTTAAAGAATGAAAACTTCAGGCTACAGTCTAATTATATAGGTGGCATAGTTGGTCCAAAATCTGTTAATTATTATTTCCATTAATAATAATCATTATGTCAGTAATTATTGTGGTCACCCCATAAAATTAATTAAAGTGCATTGTCAAATATATAAAGAAACATCTCTTAAACCCATCTTCTCTCTCCAATTACCACCTTATTTATCTCCTGCCCTTTGCCTTCAGACTATGGGCCATATTCAATTTGAGGCGAAAAGTCCGAGGTCAGACTTTTCGCCATCATCACCATTTTTTCTGAGATAAAGTATCGGGCGTGTGCCCGCTTATCCCCGTATTTAATTAGGAATCGGCGAAAATGGAACCCGGCGGAAAGGTAAGTTTCAAATAGTCCTTTCACTTTTTGGGAAAATCTGCCTCTCACCCCCCAAAAGATGGTCTGACATGGGGGATCACTATGGGTACAGCCGATTTGGCCTGCTGAAGGTAATTGAGGCTTTTAAACAGCCGCGGCAGATGCATTAATGCGGCTTTGAAGAAGTGGTGAAGAATAGCACTTAGCTTTATTTTTTTTTTTAAATAAATAGTCCCATCAAATTTGGAGTACATGAAAATGGGTGCAAGCATATTTTTAAGTCCCTAAAGTGATTTTTAAAAATTCTTCAATAATCCACCTGCTGCAACCACCCACATTCTAGAAAACACCTGCCGCATACTTTGGGACCCCCCTTCCCCAAGTCAATTTTGCTAGTTTTTAAGTTTGTCCCTTTTTTTTTCACCCCCAAAAAGAAACCACTTTTTGGGGTGTCCTATGCTTATTTAAAAACAAAATTGACACATATTACATTAAGGGGACATTCCAAAGGCTGCAGGCTATTTTTTTTTAATCCTGCACCCCAAAACCCCAATTCTGCACTTTTTTTCGCCACCTATGCAGTGGTGAAAACTTATCCCCATTTTTCTACAAAGACATTTCGCACCTGTGAAAAGTCTTTGAAATTGAATATGGGGATAACTGAAAATTATGAAAATGAAAATGCCGATAACGGACTTTTCGCACCAAATTGAATATGGTGTGAGCAACCTGTGTACAACCATCTACCTCAATTTATCCTTCCATTAGCCTTCATAGGACAGATCTTTCCTGGTTCACTTCCTACCTCATCAAGCTGCTGCTTTAGGGTCTCTACATCTGGCACATCCTTATAATTATTTTATTTATATTGTGCCACAAGAATTCCATAGCACTGTACATATTGGATTGAGCTAAATTACATAGTACATAGGTGATCAGACAGGACAGTTACAGTATAGACAAGTTGTCACCATGACAAATATGCATAATTATAATCTGCAGATTACATAAATACATAGAGATCACAGGAGAAAGGTCCAGGCACAGAAATCTGACCCTGATCCCTACACAGGCTCCCCCAGATTACAATTTAAATTTCTGAATGTCACCTACAAAGCCCTCAACAGAACCACCCCTTCATACAGCAATAGAAGGAATAGTGTTGCCTATGAAGATTAGCTGATACTGTACGTACACACCAGATCTAATTTTCTTATATACAATATAATACAGTTCTTAATTAATATGTGCATATAAAATCTGAATGTGAATATTTTCTAACTCAAAAATAAACAGCTCTGGGAGAGAAGGTCTGATCCAGAATCTGAGACACCTCAAATTCCACCCCTTTTCAGTTTGGATCCTGCGGGGAACAGGGCGAACACTGAGGAATTTATTGAGAACTAATGGCTTGAGTAGAGATACATGAAAATAATTAGGAATTTTTAAATAAGACAGGAGCTGAAGACGATAAGAGACTGGATTGATTATCTCTGTAATGGAGTATGGTCCAATAAACCGGGGAGCAAACTTCATAGACGGTACCCTGAGGCAAAGATTGCGGGTAGAAATCCAAACTTGATCCCTGACCCACATCTAAGGAACTTTTCTTCGCTTCCTGTCAGCCTGATCTTTGTACCGCAGGGAGGTGTTAACAAGAGCAGCCCACACTTGAGCCCAAACTGAAGCAAACTTCCGTACAGTGGTATCCAAAGCTGGTACATCAAAGGCGTGTAAAACTTCGGAACTCAGGGACCCTAGGATGAAGACCATACACAATGTAGAAAGGAGTTTGGTTAGTAGAAGAGTGGTATAATGCGTTGTGTACAAATTCGGCCCAGGGAAGGGACTCAGACCAGTTGTCCTGGGATGAGGACATAAAGATTCTCATGAAGGTCTCGAGATCCTGGTTCACCCTCTCGGTGGATCCATTACTTTGAGGGTGATCCACTACAACCCAGATGGTGGTATATCCATTAGAAATTGGCAGGTCTGTCACAAAATCCATAGACAGATGTGCCAACGGACGAGATGGTACTGGAAGAGGCACCAATTCACCGGCTGGAGAATGTCGAGGTGATTTATGCTGGGCACACTGGGTACAAGACGAGAAACTCGGTTACCTCGGTTTTCATCGATGGCCACCAGTAGGATCTCTACAGGAACTCCAAGGTCTTACGAATGCCCGAATGACCAGAAAAATGAGAAGAGTGGGCCCATGTCAGCAACTGTTTCCTCAACTCCGGGGCCACAACGGTCTTTCCAACAGGTGGTTGCAGTTGTATAGTGGCGAAAACTTTTTTCTCCAGCACGGGAGTATTACGCAGTGTTTCTGGACCACTATCAGTGGACAGTGACCGTGACAAGGCGTCGGCCTTCAGATTGAGGACCCCAGAGTGATACGACAGGGTAAAACGAAAACGGGCAAAAAATATTGCCCATCGGGCTTGATGAGGACTTACACATTGAATATTTTTTAGGAAAAGAAGATTCCTGTGGTCTGTATAAATGGTGAAAGGGAACTTAGCACCCTCTAGGAGGTACTGCCATTCCTCTAAGGCAAGTTTGACAGCTAATAGCTCCTGTTCGCCTATGGCATAATTTCTTTTGGCAGGGGAGAATTTCTTTGAGAAGAAACCACACGGGTGAATCCGTTTACCCTCAAAGCACTGGGACAGCTTCCACTGCCTCAGATGAAGCATCCACTTCTATTAAAAAAAAGGCCTGTTGACGTCCTGTTTTCTCAAAACTGGAACGTGGGACGGGACCAATCCAATATTGCTTGGACTTTCTTGGGGTCCATTTCTAAACCTGATCCTGAAATGATATAGCCAAGAAATGGAATACTTGGCACACCGAACCCACATTTCTCCAATTTACAATACAGTTAGTTCTTCCTCAGACGAGACAAGACTTATTTGACATGATTATGGTGTTCCTCAGGAGAGGAGGAAAAAATCAAAATGTCATCTAAATAGATGACAACTGAGACATATAAGAGATTCCTAAAGATCTTGTTAACAAAACCTTGAAAAACGATAGGTGAAGGCTACGTTACGTGGAGTAATCATATCTTATTAGTCACGTTATAAAAAAGATCTTACAAAATCACTGATAACTGCTCAGAAGGAAGCATCAGAAGCATATCACATAATGAAGGGGTCTCCTTTAGTCGCTAATGTCCAAAACTACAAAAATAAAAAAACATATTATAATAATATTCTATCGCAAGTAGGTGACAGATTATTATTATTATTATTATTATTATCATCCTTTATTTATATGGCACCACAAGGGTTCCGCAGCGTCTTACAAAGTACAGAAACAAATGAGCACACAAGACAACAGTTATTAGCAGTACAGACAATGCAGGACAAGTACATGATTTATAAACAATGCTGCATAACACCTAAATAAGCAGCAGGGTGTCAGTAAGCAGTTTTAGGTGCCATTGTAAATGAAAGTAAAAGTAAGGCATGAAGAAGCACGTGAGGAAAGAGGGCCCTGCTCGCGAGAGCTTACATTCTGAGGGGAGGGTCAGACAAAAAGGGGTGACACAGATGAGCTAGATAGTGAGGAAGGAGCATAGAGTAGTGGGGTAGGATGAGCGCTGGAAAGCATTGAGGAAGAAATGGGTCTTGAGGGCCCATTTGAAGATTAAGAGCCAGGAAGCCAAGTGATGGAGGAATTTTGCAGGTGCAGTGGTGTCAGAGGGGTAAACCCAGGGTTTGGTGATGGCAAGGAGAATCAAGGCATTGCAGATGAAGTGCTTATGAACGGAGACCAGTTTATTATAGACAAAACTGGCTTTCCAGAGGGAACAGGAGAGAGGGACAGATAAACTGTACTCCCAAGAGTTACCAGATAAACCTAAATAATTACAATTTTGGAGAGATCTTTGTATCCCCCAGATATCAGATATGCAAATAGACTCATTATTAAAACCTTTTACACTGGAAGAACTAGATACCGCAATTAAAACTTTGAAACCTCTAAGGGCCTGATTCAGACTCGCTCGCAAGAGCATTGCGCTTGCAAGCAGGTCGATGGTGGCCCAGTGAGCATGAGCGGCGTGCGCAAGCCCCGTAGTGAGTGAGCCCTTCACTCGCTCCGGAGCTCGCAGCAAAACGTTTTGTAGGCGGGTAGGGGGTGTGGCTGAACAAACGGAGGCATTCCCGAAGCAACGCCTGCCGTTTGTGGGTGGCCCTACTGACATCACTCCAGATGTCAGTAGTGGACTTCCGGCTCTATTAGAGCCGGAAGTCCACTTGGCATTGCGAGTGCTGAGACCCTACCACAATGCCAATGGTCGTGATAATCGCGACCATCGCCAGGCCGCACGCACAAGCTGTGGGTGGTCATCCACAGTTATGTGAGCGGCCTGGAGGCCGGAATAAAAAAAAATAGGGACGCCCTGATTCAGAGCGAGCGCACGCAAATAGCGTGTGCCTCTGTATCAGGCCCTAAAAGCGCCAGGGCCTGATGGCCTCACGGGAGAATTTTTTTAAAATCCTAAAACCTAAGATCCTCCCCTTTCTGTTAGAATTCTTTAATTCAATTTTGATGACAAAATTTATTCCTTTGCATTTTAACATGGCAGTTATAAAGGTTCTACCTAAACCAGGTAGAGACTTAGGGCCTGATTCAGAGCTGAACGCTTTGACCAGAGCGCTCGCTCTGAATCAGGGCCCTCCTCCATGAAAATGGAGCGGCCTCCTGGCCGCTCGTATAGCTGTGGGTGACCACCCACAGCATATGCGAGCGGCCAAAAAGATGGTCGCGATGGTCTTGACCATCGCAACCATCGGACTTGCGACGGAGACCCTGCGGTAGGGTCTCCCTGCCACAAGCCCTGGAGTGATTTTGGCTTTATCAGAGCCAAAATCACTCCCACTGACATCACTAGTGATGTCAGTGGGGCCGTCTTCAGACGGTAGGCGTTCCCATGGGAACGCCTCCGTCTGGCAGGCACGCCCCCGGCACGCCCACCAAAGGGGGCGTGCTGTCAATCAACATCGACAGCACGCCCCCTTTGGTGCGAGACCCGGAGCGATGGAAAGCCCGTCGCTCCCCGGGTCTCGCAAATGCGCACGACGGAGCTCCCTCCGTCGTGCGCATGTGCAGTGGGGAACATCGACCCGCTTGCGAGCGGGTCTGAATGACCCCCTTAGATTCACCAGCCTCTTACAGACCCATATCTCTGCTCAATACCGATTATAAATTATTCACCAAACTACTAGCAGAAAGATTGAAAATAATAATGCCATCATTGATCCACCCAGATCAGTCAGGCTTTATATGGGGCAGGCATTCTGTTACCAATATCCGGAAATTTCTGGCGATTTTGGCTCATGAAGAGGAGGTGAATGGGGGTGAGTCCGGTCTAATTTTATCATTGGACGCGGAAAAGGATTTTGATTTGGTGATTTGGGATCACCTTCATGAAACCCTCCATAGATTTGGATTCACTCCGGCATATATAGACATAATTAGGATGTTATATACTAACCCCAGGGCCGGATTTACCGCTAGGCAATCTAGGCGGACGCCTAGGGCCCGGCAGGTCCCAAGGGGCCCGTGGCCGGGCCCCCCGGAATCCGGCCCTGCAGAGAACATGCAGCTGCTCAGCGGGCGCAGGCTCACTTCCTGACATTCAATTAACGCTGCTCAGCGGGCGCAGGCACGCTGTGACGTCATGTCCACATGATCATGCCTGCCAGAAGCTGAGCAGCAGTGCCGGATTATAGTGAGGGCGACGGGCGGTCGTCCCGGGGCCCCCACACATAGGCGGCCCCCACACAGTGTCCCCAGCACTATCCCAAAGATGAACAGTGTGGTTTTTTTTTTCAACGGACTCGGAGCCGCCTGTCGCGGCCCGCGATTAAGCCCCGCCCCTCCCGTTTTTTGGCTCCACCCCCTACTGCTGGTCTGCTGCCTCTGAAGTAAGTAGTAATTTATATATGTATGTGTGAGTGTATATATGTATGTGTGTGAGTATATATGTATGTGTGTGTATATATGTATGTGTGAGTATATATATATGTATGTGTGTGAGTATATATGTATGTGTGTGTGTGTATATGTATGTGTAGATATATGTATGTGTGAGTATATATGTATGTGTGAGTATATATGTATGTGTGTGTAGATATATGTATGTGTGTGTGTATATATATATGTATGTGTGTGAGTATATATGTATGAGTATATATGTGTGTGTGTATATATGTATGTGAGTATGTTTGTGTGTATATATGTATGTGTGTATATATATGTGTGTGTGTATGTATATATATATATATATATATATATATATAATGTGTGTGTATATATGTATGTGTGTGTATATATGTATCTATACGTATATATATATATATATATATATATATATATAATGTGTGTGTGTATATATAATATATGTATGTATACAAGTGTATATGTATGTATATTAGACACACACACATCAGGCAGACAGCCCTATGTATGTATGTGTGTGTGTGTGTGTGCATATTTTATATATATATATATATATATATATATATATATATATATATATATATATTGAAATTTTTATGGACTTTTTTTAGCGTTTTATTTAATGTGACTCTTTGAAACACTCACACCCCCTGCCATCTCTCAGCAACGCATAATGGGTTAAATGTATGATAGCGGCACTTAACGTGCCGCTATAACGCTTCCTGCTTCGCCTCTTTACCGAGGCGAAGCAGGAAGCACTACCGATGAGATGTAAGAACATCTCATCGGCCGGAGAGGGGGAGCGTTAACTCCCCCCTCCGGCGCTACCCACTAGAGACCACAGCGCATCAGCCTAGTGCTGATGCCCTGCGTCTCTTTCCCGGCCGCCTCGACTGAGCATGCGCAGGATCTCGCAAGTATCGCGAGATCCCCGCGTGTAGCCCGGAGCCGGCAACAGGGACAGCGCTGTCCCTGCTGTGGAGATAGGCTAGCGCCAGGCTGTAGCTAATGATAACAACAGCAACAGCGGGCCGAACGGTCAGGCGATATGACCGTTCGTACATGGCCCAGGCTATCGGCGCTACTATCTTGTAGATAGCAGCGCCGATAATGACATTGGTGCATAGCGCCTCTGTCATTTACCGCCCAGACCCCCGATCATACATCGGGGAGAAGCAGTATCAGCGCACATAATGTGCGCTGATACCGCTTCTGGGCTTCATACATCTCCCCCATTGTCTGATAACCTGTTTGTTATCCTGCAGTGCAATCATCATGTCTAATGTATACAGTATCTAGTACAATCTCTGGTAGCATGCTCTGTGATTATTCTACACTAATGTACTCACCTCCCTTGTTCTGTCCCACCACTACTCCCCAGTGGTCCCCCTTCTTTCATCACCCTCTTTCGCTATACTTGTTTCCCACTTTACTATTAACTCTTCCACCATTTTTTCCACTCTTTACCTCTCTTTTTTTTGTTCCCCATCCTCATTTGCTCCCTCTTTAACATCTTCACTTCACTCCTGGCAGACTGTCTAGTATCGCCTATGGCTAGCAGGGAGGGGAGATATGTGCTGTTCTGTAAGAGGTAAGGGGAGAGGGGTCTGTGCTGTAAGGGGAGAGCAGCCTGAGCTGAGAGGGGTCAGTGATGTGAGGAAGAAGGGGTCTGTGCTGAGAGGGGTCAGTGATGTAAGGAAAGAGAGGGTCTGTGCTGTGAAGGGTTAGGGTTAGGCTACGAGGGGGAGGATTAGGGTTAGACTGCGAGGGGGAGGATTAGGGTTAGGCTGCGGGGAGGGAGTGGTAGGGGTAGAGATAGGATACTTACTGACAGGTGTCCTAACTTTGTCGGGATGCCGGCATCGGAATTCTGAGAGCCGGCATCCCGTACCCAACCCATACATACATAGCCGACGTTTCAAGGTCGCAGTTCAGGGTGCTGTACAGGGGCATGAATCAGAGGTTAAAATGTGGTTTATTTATTAGGTTGGTGTGTACTTCTTAACATGTTGACAATTTTTGCCTTATATAATTGAGTTGCTGTTTTTGGTAGATTTGGGATACTTTCTTTTCAGTGTTGTTAAATGATATGTTACTAGTATTTATAATATTTAAATTTATTATTCTGCAATGTTTATCTAAAGAGCTGATGAGCCACAGATTGCAATAGTGGTGGGAGGGGGGCCCCAAAATTTGTATCTTGCCTAGGGCCCCATGAGGTCTAAATCCGGCTCTGACCAACCCCACTTCACAAATTTTATCTAATGGTTATTTATCGGCACCATTTGCAATACAAAGAGGGACTAGACAGGGATGTCCCCTCTCACCCTTGCTTTTTGCACTTGCCCTAGAACCACTAGCGATTAAGTTAAGTAACAACACTATGTATTCAGGGATTAAAGTAGGTACTCTGGAACTAAAAATTACATTGTTCGCTAACGATATGATGTTGTTTGTTTCAAACCTGGTTGTATCTATTCCTGCAATACTAGATACCATCTTACACTTTGGTTCTTTTTCAGGTTATAAAATCAACATTAAAAAATCAGAGGTTTTGCTTCTTTCCAATAACAAATCGATAGATGCAACTAAATAAATAGTGTCTTTATACCAATTACAAAGTACTAGTACCTCTTTGAAGTACTTAGGAGTGCAGATACCCGCTACATTACATAGGCTATACTCGGAAAACTTCACGCCTTTGATTAAGTCAATAAAGTCCCAAATGGACAACTGGCTCCACCTACCTTTGTCACTTTTGGGCAGAATTGCGTTAATTAAAAGTATTTTTTTACCAAAACTGGCATATCTTATGCAAGTATTACCAATAGCATTAACCCAGAAAGATATTAAGATTTGCACTACTGCTTTTGTGAAATTTATATGGCAAGGCAAAAAAACCCAAATTCCTAGAATTAGATTAATTCAACCCAAGAGTAATGGAGGCTTAGCGCTTCCAAATATTCAGGCTTTCTCACAGGCAACTCTCTTACGCTATATTTCGGATTGGTTTTTATCTCGTTGCTTTTATACCAATAAAAACTTAGAGATCATTTTTCACCCTTTTGCTCCAGCAGCGTTATTACACCTCCAAAAATCCGCTATCCCCTCACACCTATATAATCATATCCTATTTAGAGATACATACAATGCGTGGAAATCTATAAACAAAAAACTCGCACTAGACTTTACTAAATCTAGATATACCCCTATTTGGGGTAATCCTGCTTTCTTACCTTCCATCTAAAACGCATGGTTCCATATTTGGAAACTAAAAGGAATCAAAGCTATCTGTGATGTATTTCGACCGGGGGGGTGTGATTTTGACATTCAAACAATTGTGTACAACATATTCATTGCCAAACACCCATTTTTTCATGTACCTCCAAGTACGACATTATATAAATTCAAAAACATCATTGTCTCCTGGATTTCAAAACAAAACAATAGTCCCAAATTATATAGATTCTCTTCTCCGACAGGTCAATACAATAACATACCGTATTAGATATTTATACACTACTCTACTTCCGAATGATCCTCATAAACTATGGGCTAGGATTCAAAGTAGGTGGAAGGAGAGATGGAAAACATTTCTGATTTCTCAACAATAATATCAATAAAACTTTAAAGATTTGGGCTTCAGCTCAATTACAAGAAATTCACTACAAAACCTTTCACAGAGCCTATATAGCTCCGAACTGTAGGAAACATATGATTGCAGATGATGATGGGTGTTGTCCCCAATGCTTTGGGGAGCAAGCATCTTTTACGCATGTTTTTTTACACCGTCCAAAAATCAAAAAATTCTGGTATAAAGTCTAATATTTTATTAATCACACCTTTCAATTACAATTACAATTTTCACCACCTGCCTTTTTATTTGCATTATGGTCTACGCAAGACAATATATCACATTTAATTCCACTGTTAACTTTGATAGTCACTTTGGCAAAAAAGGTAATTCTTAACAAATGGATCACAAAATCTATCCCATCCGTAAGAGAAATACAGTTAGCATTACTAGACTATATGTATATAGATAGGAGAAATGCTCTGTTTGATTTTTAAAATGGAGTCAGGAATTTTTAAAATAAATGGGAACCCTATTTTCCACCCATCTCGATGGACTCAGGACCTGATTCAGAGCCGCCCGCAAAAAGCGTGCGCACGCTCTGAATCAGGGCGGCCACATGTTTTTTTAAAACTGTCCTCCTGTCCGCTCGCATAGCTGTGGGTGACCACCCACAGCTTTTGCGAGCGGCCAAGTGATGGTCGCGATGGTTGCGTCCCTCGGGCTTGCGACCAGACCCTTGTGGTAGGGTCTCATTCCCGCAAGCCCCAGTGAGCTTCTGGCTCTAATAGAGCCAGAAGCTCACCACTGACATCACTCGTGATGTCAGTGGGGCCACCCTCAAACGGCAGGCGTTCCTTCAGGAACACCTCCGTTTGGCAAGCCACCCCCCCGACCTGCCTATCAACATCGACAGCCGCCCCTTTTGGATGCGAGCGTCGGAGCGAGTGATTTCTCGCTCGCTCCGGGGCTCGCGCATGTGCAGTGAGCACGCCGCATGTGCGCACTGCCTGACAATCGACCCGCTTGCGAGCGGGTCTGAATCAGGCCCTCAGTACGAAAAATGTGTAAAGTGTTTGAATTGACCAATTGGTATCTCCTTAGGCAACTATAGTGAGTAGTGGCAGAGAAAAATAACTTTCCTTGTAGATGTGACTTTGATGAATTGTGGCTCATCAGACATTCTATACTCCCCCCTTACTTTCCGCCTCCCCCTCCCCTGTCTATTTTCAATATATTATTATTTTGTTTGATTTTAGTATATATATTTGGTTGTTAACGGAAAAAAAAATAGAAAATTGTGTCTTTAATCTACTTTATATGCTATATCTATGTATTTATTTGAGACACTAATAAAATGTTTTTTTTTAAAAATGGCAGGTGTGTTACACAGCCCGAATGGCATGACCAGGTATTCAAAATGACCGTCCCTTGTGTTGAATGCTGTTTTCCACTGGTCACCTGCCTGGATACGGATGAGGTTGTATGCACCTTGGAGATCTAACTTAGAAAATATAGTGGATCCCTTGAGTCTGTCAAATAATTCGACGATCAATGGTAAAGGGTATCTGTTCTTTACTGTAATATCTTTTTTTTTTTTTATAAATTCTTTATTTTCAGAGAAAACATCTTGTTATATCAAGTAACAGTGGTACATAATCTATACATTTTCCTTAGTGCATATAAACCTTGCAGATGAAAATCAAGAACAATAAAACAAACCTTGAATATCAGCAAGGAAAAAAAAAATTGTATCCAAACAATTAAATCTTCTGCAGATAACTGCATGGGCAACAAAAACCTACAATTTCTCAATTAAAACACAAATACAACAAATTAGAACGGAAAAATAAAAGAGAAGGAAAGAGAAAGAAAAAAAATAAATAATAATAATATATAAATAAATAATAATTAGTAATAATTTTTGGAAAGAGGGGAGGGGAGGGGGAAGAAGGAGAGGCAGACAACCAATGCTAAGCATACACCTTCCGAGACCAGGCATCAGTAAAATCAATAGATAAACTAGGGTCGTGGGATGAGGGCTGTGTAAGAAGCAGATGATTTAAATTCAATCCAATTACACCACAGAGTCGTAAACTCCGAGTGTTTTTCAGGGGCTGAGTAGATCCATGGTCATGTAGAAATCAAGACATTGACACCATTCCCACACTGAGGGGGGAACCTGAGAGCGCCAGCGGACTGGGAGCACTGCCCTTGCGGCGTTGTTGATATGTCTAAGTAGTGATTTTTTATATATAGAGACAGAGAAAGACGTATGAGATAGCAACCAGAAATCCGGTCCAGTTGGTACAGTAAATTCTAATATCTCAGAAACCAAGGCTATTATCTTACACCAAAAGGGAGAAATTAAGGTACAGTCCCACCAAATATGTATCATTGTACCTGTTTCCTGAAGACATCTCCAGCAGAGAGGGGACACTGAGGGGAAGCATCTATGTAGGATGACAGGACAGCGATACCATGTTGTCAACACTTTGTATTGTGTTCCCCGAACCTCCAGACTATCTGAGCACACCTTGGAGATTTGGAAGACTTTATCCCAATTAATTTGAATATCCTTATATGTAAAATCCCTGTTCCAGGCCTCAACAAAAAGAGGATCAGAAGTAAACATGTCGTGTAGCAAGATCTTATAAATACCTGAGATAATATGTGTGGGAGGAATACGATGGGAACATATAGATTCAAAGGGCGTCATATCTCTGGCAAATACTGAAGGGCCCCCAAGGGATGAAGCAAAATATCGTACCTGAATGTAGGCCCAAGAACATTCCTCAGTAAGGGAAGTATTAGCACATAGGTTTTGAAATGACATAAATTTACCATCGGCCAGCAAGTGACTCATTCTAACAATCCCAGCCTCCGACCATTTAGAAATGAAATGTCCTGAAGTCCCAGGGGGAAAATGGGATTATGTAGGATAGGGGTGAGGGGAGATATCACAGAAGATATCCCAGGTTTAGTACGCATTCGTTTCCATGTCTCCAAAGTAGGGCCTACTGTTGGGTGTGAAGAGCGGGCAATTTTAGAGCACCACAGCAGTGTGCGCAAATGGAGTCTGGATGAATCCGCCTCTAATTCAACCCACTGCTTACCCAAACTACCTCGGGTCCAATCCAAGACTCTACTAAGCACTATGGCCTGATAATAAGTGGATATCATGGGCAATTGCTGCCCTCCCCGACACTTTTGTCTAAATAACACCTAATGTTTAAATCTGGGTTTTCTGCCCCCCCAAATAAAGTTTTGTATAAGATTATGTGTTTCAGACAAAAAGCCTGGAGGAAGACCTATTGGAGTTGTCTGTAATAGATACAAAAGACGTGGAAGGATATTCATCTTAACAATATTTAGACGACCCAACCATGAGAACTTTTTTAGGAGCCACTCATCTAATTCCTTACGACTGGAACTTAGCAAAGGTGCATGATTAAGAGTAAACAAATCCTGTAAACGTCTAGGTATGAGTATACCTAAATATCTAAGATAGGAAGTCTGGAATGTAAATGGGAAAGAAGCTCCAAGGGCAGCTATAGTCTCAACTGAAGCGGTGACATTTAATGCCACAGATTTACTGTAATTAATTTTAAAGTTCGAGAGATTGCCAAATCGCTGAAATTCTTTCATTAAGTTGGGAAGAGAGGTGACTGAGTTTGTGACTATCGCTAATAGATCATCCACAAAGAGGGCAAGGCGATAGTCCCGCGAACCCACCATAAGACCTGTTATGTTTGGATTGGCCTTAATTGTTCTCGCCAGGGCCTCCATGCATAGAACAAAAACCAGTGGAGAGAGAGGGCAGCCCTGGCGAGTACCATTGGCTATATGCACTGGATCTGATAAAGTCCCGTTTACACATATCTGGGCTGAAGGGGCTCTATATAAGGCCAAGATTTTTGCTAGAAAATTAGCGCCCAGACCCAACCGCCTTAGTATTGACGTCATGAAACTCCAATCCACCGATCTAAAGCTTTTTCAGCATCAGTGGAGAGGAGTATCATGGGGACATCCAAGGCCACTGCATGGTGCATCAAATCAATGACTTTGGTGGTGTTGTCCTTAGCCTCTCTACCTGGGACAAAGCCCCCCTGGTCAGAGTGAATGACAGTCGAGAGAAATGGTTTGAGGCGATTGGCTATAAACTTGGCATATAGCTTGACATCCACATTCAGGAGAGAGATCGGGCGATAGCTCGCTGGCAGGGACGGATCCTTGCCCTCCTTGGGAATTACTGTGATGTGTGCCCCAAGCGACTGATCAGAAAAAGGGCTATGCTCTGATACAGAATTACATTTTTAGAATGTAAGCTCTCACGAGCAGGGCCATCTACCCTCTTGTGCTTTTCCTTACTATAGTGTCATTTACTTCTTACTCACCACTAGGGCACCTAATACTTGGTTGCTTATGCTCTGTTGCTTATCTGGGTGATATGGTCGCTAATGTAGCAATATATATTATCCATGTCCTGTATTGTATTGTTCTGTAAGTCACTTGTATACAATTTGTTTTTGTACATTGTAAGGCGCTGCGGAACACTTGTGGCGCCATATAAATAAATGATAATAATAATACATGCCTGTAATAACAGTGGCAAAAGGATATCTTGATATGTTTTATAGTAGGACACCGTAAACCCATCAGGGCCGGGACTTTTCCCACACGGGGAGGTTTTAATAGCTATGGATAGTTCTGCTTCTGTAAATGGGGATTCGAGAGACTGTCACCGCTTCAGGGAGAGTAGGGAAAGCTATTTCCTCTAAATAATTCAGGAATTCTAATTCTCGATCTGTCAGATCCAAGCCCGAATGGGTTGGACGTAAATTATACAGCCCAGAATAAAAACTCTGAAACACTGCTGCAATAGCATTATCCGTGTGACAGAGGTTACCCTTATGGTCTCTGATACTCTGGAGGTAAGTCAAAGATCTCTGGGCTCTAAGTGCCCTTGCCAACATTTTACCTGGTTTATTCCCCCAATGGTAATATTTATGGTGGCATCTCCGAAATCCTCTCCGGGCACCCTCATTCAGGAGATTATTAAGATCAGATCTAGTCGTTTGAAGTTCCACCAACACATCAGAGGTCATATTACATTTATGGGTAAGTTCTAACACCTGAATTCTAGACAATAAAGCATCTCTACTTTCATTTTTCTTTTTTTTTTAGATAAGACCCTAGTTGAATACATTTACCCCTAATGACGCATTAATGGGCCTCCCATATTGTAACAGGGGACACATCATCAGTGATACTGTGAGAAATGTAGTCTTCCAGGGTTTCTCCAATTTGAGCTTTACAATAGGGATCCCGAAGGAATTGCTCATTAAGCTTCCAGTGCCACTGGCGTGGGGGAGGGTCACGCAGATATAATGTCAAAAATATCGGGGCATGGTCAGAGCTAGTAATCTTCCCAATAGTAGCTTCCGCCAAGAGATCTAAATGGGAGCGATCAATGCAAAAATAATCTATGCGGGAATAAGACCTGTGTGGAGAAGAGTAGAAGGTGTAATCCCTCTCTGCTGGATGTAATAGTCTCCAAGTGTCTACTAGCTGAAAATCGTGTAAGGTCAGCCTAAACTTCCTAGTCTCTTTAATGGAGGTGCGTGGGGTCCCAGAAGAAGTATCAAGAGAAGGCTCCAAGGCCCAATTGAAATCGCCACCAATTACTCTGATCCCCTCCAATTGATCCTCTATTAATTCCAATGAATTACGCAGAAAACCAGACTGACCCTGATTAGGTACATACAGATTGACTAGGGAAAATTTTTGATCATCTATGGTAACTTTGACCAACAATCCCCTACCGTTCCCAATAGGGACGGCTGAAATATTGGAAAGCTTCAGATGTTTAGCAAACAAAATGGCTACGCCCCTAGCCTTGGCTTCAGAGAAATTATTGAAGTAACCCACTGGAAAGTATCGAGATCTAAGGGACGGGGCCATACCCTCTTTAAAATGTGTCTCCTGAAGAAAAGCTATGTCTACCCTGTCCGAATGCAGTGTATGTAGAAGACTGGACCTTTTCTCAGGTATATTAAGTCCCTTTACATTGTTAGAAAAATAGATAATTTAGCCATAGTCAATATTTTAAAAAAGGAAAAGATACCTGTATCGTTGGGTGCCGTGGTCGTTTACCTGAATGTGTGTGGTGTCCACCTGCAGGTAGAGAGGGAAGGGAAGGGAACCGGATGACAATAAGAGGAAAAGAAAAGAAAAAAGAAAGAAAAGAAGGAAAGAAGAAAGATAGACATGGAACAAACCATATCTAACAACATACATGTTAACCTCAGATTATATTTCAAATTAGAGATGAAGATAGTGAACTAACAAAACTCCGTGAAAAAGGCCATGGAAACCCCTAAAGGGTCTATGGACATTATATATACAACAGAGTTATGGGGAATGGGAGGGACATAGTGAACATGACAACCAAGCAGGTCCACAAATAATTGGGACCCACCTAATAAAATATTATATAAAACAGTGTTTGCCTAAGTCAAAATATTTTTAATAATAAGTAGACAGAAAAATCAAAGGGCTCCTACACCAAAACAGAATAGGTGCGCAAAATTTAGCAGAACATATATATCAACGATTAAACATCCTCAACGGGGTATAGTATCCATTTGCAACCAGGATAATGTAACAAATAACAGAATTAGCGAGTATTCTATTTATAACACTGCGAGTATAAAAAGGATATTCAAGACAGCATTAGAGACCATGATCAAGTGATTTCCTCGCCCTCAGCTGCAGAGTCCCTGCCGGGTCTACGTCTGGAATCTCGGACACGTTGCCAAGTCTCCTTGCGAGGCGGTTGAGGAACATGCGTATCAAAAGGGACTAACCAATTAGGCAGCGAAACAGCAGACAGATTGAGAGAGGAGCAAAACTGAGGTACGTCATCGTGTTTCCGTAGTATATGAAGCTTTCCCTCATGCATAACTTGAATGCTTATAGGAAATCCCCAGCGAAATTTAATGTCTCGCCTGTGAAGTTCCTCTGTGAGCGGACGGAGCAGGCGTCTCTGTTGGAGTGTATTCCAGGATAGGTTTTGAAAAATCTGCACAGGACATCCATTAAATTCAATTTCCTTTACTTGTCTAGCTTTTCTCAAAATCTCCTCTTTCACAGTATAATAATGTAATCGGCAGATAATGTCTCTGGGTCTTTCAGAGGGCATACCTTTAGGGCGCAAAGCTCTATGTGCCCGATCAAATTGGATCCTGACGTCTGGGTCAGCATGTAGAAGTTCATTAAATATTTTAGTGAGGGCATCTTCAAGTCCAGACTGGTTGATATCTTCAGTAATCCCACGTACCCACAGGTTATTTCGTCGGCCCCTGTTGTCGACATCATCCAGACGTCGTTGCATCTCTATCAACATATGGGAGTGACGTGAAAGTAACCCATTGATATCCCCAAGCTGAGTGTCAACAACCTCCACGTGTTCCTCCAGCGAGACCACCCTCTCCACCACCTGAGTAAAATCTGACCGAATAGAGGCGACATGAGTCTGGACTGTTTCCTGGATCCTTTTTTCCGGTGATTGTAAATCTTGCTGAATGTCCTGTGTAGTCAGTAAGGACTTTAAATGTTGCAATATCTCACCCATATCGGAGGAACTGGCAGGAATAGATGGTGTCAAATGTGGTGAGCGAGACTCCGGGGTAGAGCCGCCATCCGAACTCCCAGAAGCCATATGTGGAGAGGTAGGTCCCGAAGAGACACCAGCGGCAGACGTAGGAACACCAAATAGAATTTTAACTGCAGTATTAGATGAAGACTTAGCTGGGGTGGCTGCGGGACGTTTGGTTGTGCCCTGTTTACCCATGAAGAAACATATTAGAAGAGATATACACAGAAAGCAATAAATAGAATTCTAGGCATAGCATAGGACGGGTGTCATAATTCACATTCCCCTCACCATTATGTAGCTATTTCATGGCAGCAGCTGTTGGGACATGGACTACTCCTTCCAGCATCCAGAGGGTTTAAGACAGCCACCCATCCAACTTCAGCAACTGTGCCAGGGGGATGTAGCTGTAAAAGACCTCTGTTTGATTCCAGCTATCAGCACAGGACAGAGGCCAGCGCCAGCAGCAGACCTGGCAGGGTAGCTACAGAAGCAGTGATGAAGGAGCAGAGCAAGGTAAGTAGACAATGCCCTGTACAGGTATAGCCAGTCTCCACATAACCAGCAGCACAGTGACAGGGAGATGTATTAAGTCCCAAAATGGCGCCTCCCGCGATTCACAGCTCCGTTCACCGCTGCATACCAGGTCTTCCAGGGGATATTTAGGGTGCCCCCTATGCCCCCAGTCAGGCAGCAGGAGGCTAGGATGCGGAAGGGTCCCGCCATAACGTCCGGCGGCAGCCGCGATAATGCCGATCAGCGGCGCAGCTACAGCCCTGGAACTCGAGGCCGCGGCTTCTTGGTGCTGTGTAGGCCGCGATGTGGTAATGGCCCCTGACATGCTCCCGCAGCCCGGAAAAGAGGCCAGCGGGATCCCAAGGCAGCTGGCTACTCAGGGCAGAGCAGGAGGGGGGGTCAAAGGCTGTGATAGCCGGGCCCAGAAGAATTTAAGCTGGGAGCTGTTCTAGTGTGCGTCCACTTCCCTTGGCAAGCAAGCCACACCCCCTCTTTACTGTAATATCATTCAGGCCTCTATAATCTATACACTGTCTCAGGCCTCCATATTTTTTTAGAAACTAAGAAAAACCCCGCTCCAGAAGGTGATGTAGATGGTCAGATAAATCCCTTTTGTAAGTTCTCTTGGATGTATTCCGACATATCATCAGTTTCTAGTAGGGACAATGGATAGGTCCTACCACGGAGAGGCGTCTTCCCAGGTACCAAATCAATATTACAATCCCATTTTCTATGTGGAGGTAAGACGTTAGCTTGTCTTTCAGAGAAAACATTGGTAAATGATTGATATTCTTTAGGTATAGATGGAACCTCTAACGTCTGAATTTTTATCACAGGTCAGATCTTCGGAAGACAAGACCCCTGGCATTCCTCACTCCATGACTGAACCTGCATAGTGTTCCAATAAATTCTGGGGTTGTGCTAATGCAGCCAAGGGTATCCGAGTATAATCTCATGGGAAGCCTTGGGTATGATTAAGTAGCTGATATGGTCAACATGAAGGGCTACAATAAAAACTAGAATAGGTTGGGTTCTTTTAGACACAGTTCAATTAGACATAGGTCTACCATTGATAGAGGTCAAGAAGATAGCATGATCCAAGGTGACGCAAGGAATTTGTAATTTATCTGCTAAATGACAGGACATGAAATTTTCTGCTGCCCCAGAATCCAGGAGGGCAGACACAAATACAGGATACAGGACTTGACTTAATGTCCAGAGCTATGGACAAAACAGAGTCATTCTGCTTTTGGGACTGAAGTATTACTACTAACTGAGTGTCCCCGGGACTAGTTAGGAACGGGCGTTTCCCGGCTTACGGGTACAGGAAGTCACCAGGTGACCCATGTCTCCACAGTATAGACAAAGGTTCTTTTGAATGCGTCTCTGTCGTTCTTCTTTAGAAAGACGGGTTTGATTAACCTGCATGGGTTCTTCATCTGTAAGAGAGGGAGAACGGGTATGAGGAGGTTGAGAATGAAGCCTAAAACTATTAGCTCTGTGCTTCTCAGCTTGGCGCTCTGTAAAGCGTATATCAACCTTGTTGCAGAGGGAAATTAGTTCATTAAGACTTCAGGGTAAATCACCCTTTATATGATCCGATAGTCCATGCCAGAAGGCCGATGTTAGGGCTTCTTCGTTCCATCTGAGATATGATGCAAACGTCTGGAACTGAATGATGTACTGACTGACAGGACGGATACCTTGTTTCAGATTCATAATACTAGATGAAGCAGAAGTGGTTCTTCCAGGCCCATCATAAATCCTCCTGAATGATGTTAAAAATTCTGGGTAATTATCCAGTAGTGGATCTGATCGCTCCCAGAGCAGGGAAACCCAATTTAAGGTTGAGCCGGACAATAAAGACACAATATAGGCCACTTTGGTTTTAGGAGTAGGGAAATTGGAGGGTTGTAATGTAAAATGTACATCACACTGGTTGAGAACTCCATGACACAGTTTAGGATTGCCATCAAACTTGCCAGGTGTAGGTAAATACAAACGAGGAGGAACTTCAGAGGCAGATACCACAGAAGTGGAGACAGAAGTACCTGCAGGCATACTTGGAGTAGTTAGTGTAGCTTGTAAGGTGTCGTGACAGAGTGCCATTTCTTGTACATACTGTGCTAATTGCTGTTGCATGGTCTCCAATCCTTCCAGACGGGAAGCCATGCCATGAATTAAATCTATTCCGGTCCAGTAGTCGAATCCATTTGTCCAGTGCAAACTGTTAAAGAGTCTGTTTGTTGTGGACCCGTGGTGGTAACAGGAGAAAACACTGGAACAGGTTTAAACTGAAAGGTGGGTTGTGTAATGTGAATGTTGGTAAACATGAACAATAGGATAAATTAAAGTCCAGTAATAAACAAATTAATATATGTGGCAGGAGGGAACTGTAGTGAGTGGGAATAAATGAATGTCCAGATCAGTGACAGAGATGAATGAGGTGAATCCAGATAGACTGTCAGAGTGAAATGGATATCCTGGTATGCTGAATAGTGGCTGGTGGGGATATCCGGTAATGCTGTGATGATGGCAGAAAGGGAAATCCAGTAATGCTGTGATGATGGCTGAAAGGAGAATCCTGTAATGCTGTGATGATAGCTGAAAGGAGAATCCGGTAATGCTGGGCAGATGGCTGAGCAGGAATGGGTTAACCGAGGAGACAGGTTCAGGCAGGAGTAGGACAGGTGGAAGGTGCAGGAGTGATCAACAGCGGAGTACAAGGCAAAGCAGAGTGGCCTGCTATGTCACATGGCCAAAGACAACATGGTGGCACCCAGACAGCCGTGACGCCACTAGACTTACCCTTGCCAGGACGGCTCAACGCTGGCAGACCTCTGCGTACACGCAATGCCAGTCTCCACACACCAGCTCCTCAGCCAGAAGGACTGCACCACAGCACCCTCACCGGTAAGGACCACAAACCTCCACGCCGCAAAACCAGAGTCGTGACAGCTGCCACCCAAACCCTCTGGTTTTTAGAAATGTAATAAATCCACCTTCCCTAGATACGGCTTTACAAATAACAGGACCTACTGTATGATGTTATCTCTTATAGATTATTTGGATTTGACTCTGCAATCTCTATTATATAGGGATCTCAACGCTTCAACAAGCCACTTTTTTTTTTAAGGAAGCCATAAATACGGAAATATGGTGCAATCCAAATTCTTCCCACGATACAGGTGGACATCTAATAGGGATACTATGACAAAGCCGGTGAAAAAATCTCTACATGTTTTCATTTTATCAACGTTAGGTTGGTAGCAGAAATCACTAGGTTTGTTTACATTAAAAATGACAGTATTTATTGGTAAAATAAATGTAGCACAAAGATGAATCTGGAATGTCAATATTCAAAATGGATAAACAGAATTTAAGATGTAAGTAGTTATGAACAGAATATATATGCAAACTATAAAATGCAGAGCATCACTTGAAGAGCATAAGGTAGATAAAATGTCCCAAAAGAATGTAGGAATACAGTCTTTAATTAGACAGACGTGGTCAAGATAAAGCATCACAGTATAATATCAGCACAAACAGAGACAGCCCAGAGCCCCTCAGTGTATCCGGCAAGCAGGGGCGTATTTATAACGGGTGCAGGGTGTGCGGTGCACACGGGCCCCAGGGTCCACACACCTTGCACCCATATTATACATACCTCTCCGGAGTCCCAAATCGGCGCCGTTGTCAGCGCTGTAAAAGCACCTGGAAAATGGCCGCCGTTGCCATTTTCCTGTCGTTATGCGCAGTACAGGGAAAATAGCAACCATTACCATTTTCCCAGTGATCTGCACATGTGCTATAGACTCTGGGCACACTCTAGTGCCCAGAGTCTATCAGTGCGGCAACAACTGTATTGCTTAAATTTTTTTTTAGAAAACTTTATTATACATGTGCTGTTTTTATCTATTTCAATTTATAAATGAAGCTTGCAACTATACTCCAATTTTATAGAGCAGTTTGAGAAAATTATTAAAGGACCATAAAGGCGCAAAGGGTGCGCTTGACCAATTATTTAATATGATTATTTAGACGAAAATATCAAATAATGTTTATAAAAAACATACATATAATAAAGGCTAAAAATTCAATACATAGAGAATCAAGTGTTCCAAAAGTGGGATATTAATCCACTTAATGGGCTCCGCAGAAAAAGATACACAATGTAATAATTAAAGGAAGAAAATCCAATGATAAAAGTCACTTGGAAGCAATAATGTGTCTGAAGAGCTGGCATAAAACTCGACTTTTTGGATTTCATTAACACTAATGAATTTGGTTTGAAATTTACTGGCACTATCCATCACATATTACCTTCTTGGATATCGCCCTCTCGATCAAAGATAACATTATTGTTACCTCCACTTATCAGAAAGAGGTTGATTGTAAGAGCTTCTTAAACTACCGAAGTTGTCATTATCACCCGTGGTTAAGAAACATACCTAAAAGTCAATACCTTAGAGTAAGGCATAACTCTCAGAATGAGATACAAGCATCAGAACTAACTGAGTCATTCAGTATACAAGGCTATCCTGAGAACATTTTGAAATTGGCATTTGATGCAGCTAGTAATAGAGATAGAGATTCCTTACTATGTAGCTCTACTAAGAGTGTAAAAAGAGGTTCTTCAGCTGAATATGATTTGAAATTTATTACTAAGTTCAATTATTTTTCAAATTAATTAAAGGAGGCCATAAAGAAGGCCATCTGATCCTTAAAACAGATAATGTGTTGTCTACTGTTCTTGAAGATGTACCAAGGATCATCTTCAAAAAAGCTATGAGTTTGCAGAAATATCTAGCCCCTAGTCACTTTAGATCTGAAGAACTATTAGGCTCCAATACAGCACTTGGTTGGATAGGGTTTCAAATAAAAATGGCAATTATAAATGTGGTAAGAGTGGTTGTATTACTTGTGGATTCATGTTAGACAAAAGTACACAATTTAAGTCAGGCTCACTAGGCTTTCTATTTGATATCAATAGTAGGATCAATTGTCATACCACTTTTGTTGTTTATGTTATCACCTGCGAGTGTGGTGTTCAATACGTTGGGAGGACGACTCGTATGTTACACACACGGTTTCTTGAACATAGGAGAAATATTTTAAAGGCGGTAAATACACATAGTCTCTCCCAACATAAAAAATTAAAACATGGGGGTAATATTAATGGACTTAAGCTTCAAGGCATTGAACATATTAAGAAGACTTCCAGAGGGGGAGATCAATTTAATTTTCTTTGCAAACGTGAAGCTTTTTGGATTTTTTCTTTAGATACCCTTTTTCCAAAGGGCCTAAATGATTGTATTGAAATTAATAATATCTAGTTTTCTTAATACATATAGGGCAAAATTTACTAAGCGGCGGGTTCTAAACCCCGGCGGTTTGGTTGCGATTTGACGGCGAGTTCTATTCTGTTCTAAAACCCAGGGGTTTGGTGGCGGTTTTGCAGTGGTTTCTAAATGACAGCCCTGTTCTATTCTATTCTAAAATGTGTTTTGACTGCAGTTTTGTAGCGGTTTTGCAGCGGTTTTGGCCATAGTAAATCTGCAGATAGCAAAACCGCCGCCAAACCACCAGGGTTTAGAACCCGCCGCTTAGTAAATTTTGCCCCTATAATTAATCATTTACTTTGGTTTTTATTTCAGGTTTTCAGGTTTTTAAGTAATTAAGTTTATTATTTGTATTATTATTATTACTACTATTATCATTGTTACTATACTAATTTATATATTTTCTAGTAGTTTCCCCTTTATGGACTCTGTGTTTAGTATCATTCATCAATAATATACTAGCTATTTAAGCTCTATTAATGAAATCTTATATAAATTATCTAACATTTACTCATCATTGAGTTATGTATTTTCTATATTTATGTGTTATTATTAAATTAGTAACACTAAAATTAAAATCAATTTACTCTGTTGAGTTTTGTGCTGGAGTTGAACTTGTGTCTGGTGGGCTGGTATGCTGTTTCATTAGCCCGCAAGGTTATTTGAGCTGTATTGAATTCAAATGGAAAAACTTTTGTGATCTTATTTATTTACCATTTAAATTTAGGTTTATCCTACAAAGGTCCCCTTATAGGGTTGTTTGATTAATCATTTATATCTGGAATTATTGTATGCACTCTAGATTAATGTGATTTCTGGATTAGTAACATTTAAAATTAAAATAAAATTTAAATCAATTTATTTATTTTGTTGAATCTCGGGTTAGATGCTGTGCTATTAGTCCACTAGGCTATTTGAGCCATATAGATTTCTATTGAAAGTATTCCTGATCTCATTTGTTTAATACTTAAATGTAAGTTTACTTTCTCAATGATGCCTTTAGAATTATATGTATAACTATGCATTTTTAGGTTCATTTTATTATGTTTTATATTTTGAATAAATATTTAATATATTGTGATAAGAGATATGTACAAACAATTGTTTTTTTATGTTTATTATTATAGATTATTAGGTGTTTATCTTTAAGTACACCTGTGGTTTTAATGACACCAATTGGCAACTGTTAATGATTGGCTAGTAATCAGAAACGCGTTGAGACTCTAAGCAGGAATTTCAATACCACTTCGCTGCTCCGGACATTGCTTGAGACGCAGTTGATGAAAATATGGATGTCTAATTTGATACGTGAGTGGCTTTCTCCCTCCCCCGCACTCCGGGCTACTAAAGTGCCAGTCCAGTTAGACATTGCATTACTATCACCTCAGGTGATTACCTAATTCAACCAAACGGGGATTGTTGCACACTGAGGATTTTCCCCCACCGCTGTCACTTCAGCTGGACACCGTTTTATAATCACGCCAGGTGGCTGCCTCACTCCACTAAATGGGGAGTTTAATACACTGAAGATTTCTCCCACCGCTACTACTCTGTGATTGTGTCCAGAGATTGACATCTGCGCTGGTGGTGAGCTGATCCTATAGTGGGGAGGTTGAGTTTTATGCCAGCTCTTCAGACACATTATTGCTTCCAAGTGACTTTTATCATTGGATTTTCTTCCTTTAATTATTACATTGTGGATCTTTTTCTACGAAGCCCATTAAGTGGATTAATATCCCGCTTTTGGAATACTTGATTCTCTATGTATTGAATTTTTAGCCTTTATTATATATGTTTTTTGTAAACCTTATGTGATATTTTTGTCTAAATAATCATATTAAATAATTGGTCAAGCACTCCCTATGTGCCTTTATGGTCCTTTAATAATTTTCTCAAACTGCTCTCTAAAATTGGTGTATAGTTGCAAGCTGCATTTATAAATTGAAATAGATAAAAACAACGCATGGAGAGAATGTATAATAAAGGTTTTATTATATTGTTTTTTTTATTGTACATTATTTAGTATCTCCAGAATACTTATTGGGAGCTGCTATTAGGATAAACACCTGCGATATTTATTTGTTTTCATTTAGTATTGGACCTGATTTAGATTTTTAGGATCTGTTTGTTTAGTTTGAGAAAATATAAATACACACACATACTATATAACTAATATATATATACACACACACACACACACACACACACACATATACATACACACACACATACATACATACATACATAAACACACAGAAATCGAATATATCAGTGTGAATTTTTGGAATATTTTCGTAAAAGGTTTGAGTTATCAATCTTGAATGACCCCTGGAAATCACCAATAATTTTAGCTTATTTTTTTCCTCTGAAACCTGAAGATGAGAGCAAAGAAACAGGTTTTACCTTTTATTACCAGCAATACTTCTTGGCTGTTCTATTCCATTATTAAATGATAACTAAAAAGCAGCAATGGATACATGTTTTATACTTAAATGGCTAAAGTGAGGCTTGTTTTGTTTATTGTCTGCCGTTATACGGCTAGGGAAGTAACCCATGTGGTATCTGCACTTGTTCGATCTTCTTACAACACCACAAAACTGGCCTCTCGATAGAAAGGAGTCATTGGGTTTGCAATTTAGAAACTAAAAATACCTGTTCCTACTGGTCTGCAACTGCAAAATTAAATCTACATTTATCTGAATATTGCCTTTTTCTGCCTGTCTTAGAGCTGACTAGTTAGACAGTTTAAACAATGTGCTGTAATCCAGCCTGGCATCAGATGCTTTCACTGATACAGTTTTGTAAGAAATGCCAAGTTGGTATGGCAATATAGCTTCTAGCACAATCAGTTTAAATGTCCCTAAACTTCTCACAGACTTCAATAAACAAGTCCATTGTACTTTCCAATTGCCTGGACTTGTGCCTGTATTTCATTAATTTACTAATTACATTCATGTATTGATAAGGATATGTATGACAGACTACTGAAACCATAAAAAAGTTAATTCCTCTTTCAAGAAAGGAACATTTTATTTTATTTTATTATTGTTGATTTTATTTAAAGTGGCTCTTTCATATGAATATATGTTATTCACCAGCACATGGCGACTATAACTTCTCTTTTTTTCTTGGTTGTTGTCTGGTTTCTTCTTCCTATGATAAATAAATAGCAAGGACATTGGGTTAGATACCCTGGTGGTGACAGTTTTATATGCAGGACTTATACAGATGCATATCTGCTCACTGCTCCATAGGCCTTCACTCTGTTCTTCTGCTCTTAGTTTCTAGTTATGAGAGAGCTTTTAAAATGTTTACCTTACATTTTGGAGTAGTTAGTGTGTCTGTGTCTATGTCTATGAAACTGAAGTTGTCAATTTACTGTGATGCATTATTTTGAACTCATTTACTAGGTTTTCAGTTTAAGTTTTTTTGTTTAGCCTGTTGATTACACATTCCAGCATTCCTCGGTTTAGGATTCTTGTTATGTGTCCTACATACTGTAGTGGGCATTTCATTACATCACATTGGTGGATTTGCATGTACTAGTGTGTGTATTGTAATATTTTTGCCTGTTTTGGTGGGTGTGAAAAAAATAAATCACACTGTCACAAAACATAGTACTTGGCTTGATATTTGTCCCCTACTACAAGTCCACCAAAGGTAGCTTTGTAAGGTGGAATATTTGCAGTCTTTTCTAATAGTAAGTGGCCCATGTATTGTAAATTTTAAGGATTTTACAGTGTTTCTGAAGAATTCTGTTTGTTTTGTAGCTATCTTCATTGTATTGTGTTATGAAACTAATACGGTCTTATTTAGTTAAGTGGCAGGGATTATATGTTTTGCATAGTGATCAATGTTGATTCATCAGTTACTGTTTTTTGCCTTGGTTAATATGGGAAGGCTGTATCCTCTTAATTGAAATCCCTCCAGCTCCGCACTGGATCACCTGGTACTGCCACAAATTATATATATATATATATATATATATATATATATATATATATAAAACAAGAAATAGGCTGGCACGCCAACCAATAAATACAGCACTGCCCCAGGTGCCTCTCCAGAGGAACACTCATAGATAACTGAAAACATAGGACGGAACTCCAGGATACAAAGTAAATGCCACGAAACTGTTTAGTTGAAGGTCAACGTTTCAGAGCTCTATGCTCTTTTATCAAGACAAAATCACACTGCAAAATACATACAGAACATATATATATATATATATATATACATACCAAAATCAGCTACACCACAGTGCTCGTGTGACGCTGGTCCGATGGAGTCCCGGTGACGTCATGGGCGCGCCCAGTGCTGACGGTCGGTGACTCACAGGGGGGCGTCCAACTCTGATGTGTGCCATCACCATGGCAACTGGGGAACAACATAGCAAAAATGTAGAAAAGTCAACATCAAAGAAGAAAAGTATAAAAAATATATACAGGCAGAGGAATAAATATACATACAATGATATAGAGCTAGAAATAAAGGGTAAGGGAGCAAACTGATGCAAAGGTAGAAGCATGTGTAATGATGAGCAGGGAACACCCTACGAAGATAAATGATAACTGACACGAATAGATAGTCAGGATAAGCTCTAGTATACTGTAATACAGGACCAATACCGCTGAATAGCACAAAAATAAGAGCTCTCCAGGGAGCTCCCTAATTCAGTAAGCCATAAATAGCTGCATAAGACCGGGATACATGCTCTATTATTAACAGAGACCCTATTATAGAGGTACAGGTTACAAAAAACAATTTAAGGATAGCATTTCATTCAGACCCCACGGATGAACAGTTTGTAGGGTATGGATCCAATAAGCTTCTTTTTGGAGGAGGGTCCGATCCATATCACCTCCTCTCAGATTAGGTGGACCCAGTCAATCATTTTGTATTTAATAGTTGCAACACTATGGTGGAAATCCCTAAAATGTTTGGCCACTGGTTGATCCGATCCTCTACCTTCAATAGCCGCCCTGATGTTGGAGCGGTGTAAGGCCATTCTCTCTTTCAATTGTCTTGTGGTTTTACCCACGTAAAGCATGCCACAAGGACATCTGATCACATATACAACATAGCGGCTAGAGCATGTCAGAGGATATTTCACAAGAAACTTCTTGCCCGATCTAGGATGGTAAAATATGTTGCCAGTCTCCAGAAAACTACAAGTGATGCAGCCTATACATTTATAGTTACCTGTCGGGCGAGTTAAAAAGTGAGTGGCAGGAGCCTTGGTTAATAAACTCACATCATTATGTACGACCATATCTTTAATATTTTCACCTCTCTTGAAAGAGGACAGGATACTTGAACCTAGTAGGGCTGGTAATTTGGGATCGTTAGCAATAATAGGCCATATTACTTTGGCCGAACGTGTGAATTGTCTACTAGCTGTAGTAAACTCTTGGACCCAAACCACTTTATTGGAGATGGCTTTAGGTCCTGCAGGCATCAAAGCTTGTATTCTGGATATTCCCAGGACCTTCTCTTTGGCTTTTTTTAAAGTTTTATAGTGATATCCTCATTTCAAAAATTTGAAAGACATGTTGTCAATCTGCTTGATGGCATCATTTCGATCACTGCAAATTCTCAAAAATTGAGAATAGGGGAGTCCATATTTTAAGGGTGCAGGATGATGGCTAGCTGCTTGTAATATATTGTTGTGATCTGTTGGTTTGTAAAACAGCGTAGTTGCCAGTTCGTTAGAATCATTTTGATTAATGGTCACATCCAGGAAATGAACTGATCTAAAGCTGTATTCAAAAGTAAATTTAATGGGATGTTGTTTACTATTAACATCAGTCATCAACTGGAGGAATCCTTCTATAGGTCCAGACCATAGAAAGAAAATATCATCTATGTATCTGGAGTAGCCGCTGATATATTGGGCAATGTTAGGGTCAGACAGGAAAAATTCTTCCTCCACACCAAACATATATATGTTAGCGAAACTGGGTGCCACACATGAACCCATGGCGCACCCAGTTTGTTGGGTATATATCTTACTATCGAACAAAAAATAATTCCTGGTAAGGGTGTATTCTAGCAGCTTAATAAAAAAGGTAGGGTCAGGTCCAGAGTACAAAGGATGTTGGCTGATGACATTTTTCATGGCTTGGAGCCCTTCCTTGTGGGGAATACTAGTGTATAAGATGCAAACATCGATGGTGCACATTAATCGACGAGCTGGTAGAGATGATAGATTTTGCAATCTAAAGATAAATGCTGTAGTATCCTTGAGAAACGATGGTTTTGAGTCAAGCAGTGGTTGAAGATAAAAGTCCAGATATTGTGATATACCGTAGTATAAGGAATCCTTCGCAGCTATGATGGGTCTTCCCTGCGGTGAAGTGGCGTCTTTGTGTAATTTAGGGATTGTGTAAAATACTGGCATATTAGGGGCATCTTGTTTTAAAGCATCATGGATATTGACAGTGATGATTTTGTCCATTAGGGCTTGTTCTAAAACCCTGAATAATTCAATCTGGAATTTGCTGGTAGGGTCTTCTTGCATCCGTTCATATACTGTACTGTCTGATAATTGTCGTTGACATTCTGTAATGTATGCTGTAAGGTCCTGTATCACTATACCCCCACCTTTGTCCGCAGGGCGGATAATGATGTCTTTATACTGGCCTAGTTGATGTAAAGCTTGAATTTCACTAAAAGTGAGATTATATTTACTCAATACCGTAGGGGGGTTGTATCTCGATATCACATTATCCATGTGATTCGTGAAGCATTTAATGCTCAAACTCAAAGATGGAGGGATAAAAGTCGATTTTTTGCGGACTGGCATCAGAGGGGTGGTATTATTATTAGGACCAAAAAATTCTTTCAGCTTCAATCTACGGTCAAATTTGAACAAGTCGATTTTATTTTGAAAAGAATCTGGGACACATGTGGGGACGAAGGACAAACCTTTATTAAGAACTTTAATCTCATCTGTAGTTAAAGTCCGAGCAGAGAGATTAAAGACTGTGTGTTCTCCCCAAGAAGACATAGTCTTTGAGCATAGCCAAAATCATCAGTCCCTGGTACCACAGAGCTTTGGACTACTAACTGGCCGCTTGCCGGCGTCAGTGCCCAGAGCACTGGATGTAAGAGTTTTAAACCCCATCTCAGTGATGAGCTGCAGCTGGACCTGTGCAACTGTGAAAACCCGGAGTTCCACACCTCCAGTGCAGAATGCACAGGCTTCACTCTAGCCTCCCTTGGAGGAAGCTGATCCCACAGGAATGTTGGCAATTCAGGTGAGAGACAACCCCTCATACCACTAATTTTATATATATATATATATATATATAAAAAGATCCAACGGGCGGCACTCCTGGGACTTCCTCGTCTTTAGTAACAAATAAGGAGACGCTTACTCCATTCTTGTATTAACGTTTCAGTTGTTAATAGAAGAATGGAGTAAGCGACTCCTTATTTGTTACTAACGACGAGGAAGTCCTAGGAGTGCCGGCCGTTGGATTTTTTATGTACTTGGGCTGTGACATACAGTTAGAGCTTAGGAAGGGAAGGCACCCAGACAATTGTATTTTTGCTGCAGGAGTTGAGTGCCAGTTTATTTGGACTTTTATATATTATTTTTTTCTGTTAACAAAAAGCAGCTAAAAGGCACTCTATAGTGCATAAAAGTATTTATTTACAGTGCACAAATAAAGTTTCAGTTTGTAGGAGGATAATGCTTTTACCAAAAGACGAACAGTGTGGGCTGGGTACCCAATGGCATATGTATACTGCACCAGGCAATCTCCAACTGCCCTGAGGAAATCTCCAACCGCCCAGAAGCGGCAGTTGGAGATTGCCTGGTGCAGTATACATATGCTGTGTGGTGTCTAGCCAACACTGTTTGTCTTTTGGTACAAGCATTATCCACCTACAAACTGAAGCTTTAATTGTGTGCCTTTTCAATAAATGCTTTGTGCACCAATCATATGTATTCTCCATGTGTGCAGGAAGTTTAAGTTGTGCATTGTGTTGCGTCTTTGAGAAATTGTGTTATTTTGCTGACATATGGTTGTAGCCATTTGAATATGTAGTCCAAAAGTTTTGGGTCATTAAGGCGATACCTGATATGATAGGTCTATATGGTGGGTTGATGATTTATGCATTTTGGTAGGAGGAAGGATGTAGAAATTTGATGGTTTGGGGCTTGTAGATTTTGGAAGTCTTGTTGGTATGGCATTATTTGTGTGTCCTCAAAATGTTATGTTTTGAAAGTAATTTACTTGTGAAATTGAGTTTTTGTGTATGTGTAAGTGTCTGACAGAAGTTTATTAGGATCCTCTGTAGTTGGCTGCGTTCATGATAACCTTGTAATTTATTTTACTGGTTTTACGTTTATATCTAAAGATGCGTACACACTGGACTATTTTTTAAAGGATATTGCTGATAATAACACACCGACTAGTGCAGGCCTGGCCAACCTGTGGCTCTCTAGCTGTTGTGAAACTACAAGTCCCATCATTCCCTGCCACAGTTTTAGCATTCCCTAACACCAAAACTGGTAAGGCATGCTGGGACTTGTAGTTTTTCAACAGCTGGAGAGCCACAGGTTGGCCTGGCCTGGTCTAGTGTGTACGCACTAGATTGTTAACGATGCGCGCTCCTGCAGGTCATTAATAATATCCCCAGTCATCTTGCAGTACAATCTAGGGATATAGTTAGCAATGCCATGCTGCCGAATGCAGAATGGCCTCGCTCCTCTCCCCGCCGTCGTTCGTCATTGCCGGCATCGGTGTGTATGCACTTACCAATGCCGGCATCCCCGCCAGGTCCTGCCGTTGACGATATAACTGGGTATACACATAGTTTAGTGTGTATCCAGCTTAAATTGCATTTTGATGAGTTTAATTATTTAATCTCTTCTTTGAAGAGGTTACATTTATGTTCAGACATTCTGACCCGATTTAGAGTTGGATGTAAGTTTCTAACAAATTCATTTTGATGTATTAGAGTTGAGCATAACTTGCTCATGATTGGAAAGGTTGAGTATAGGGTGTGTAAGCACAAACAATGTACAGCTGGGCTGTGCAATGCCTTTGTGTGCAGGTCCTAACTGTATATGTATGTGTAGAACATGCCCTGGAGATGCTACCTATTTAGACTAGGTATCATCTTCAAATATGCCTCTTAGGGGCTTATGTGTTGTGGTTCCAAAACACCTGTATGTACACCATAAACACATATTAACTATTTAAAAAATACAATAAAAAAATTAATTGATTAAAGTATTTATATGAACATGTTCCTTATGCTGGGCATACACTGACAGATAAAATGTTTGTCAGACTGACAGACATTTTATCTGAAACCCATCAGATATTGTGGCATACACTGTGAGATATGTTACAGTGTATGGCCACATGATATCTGGGTTCTTCCCCTGGGGAGAAAACATTTCCCCGTTCCTCCCCTGTGACAATACAGGGGAAATGACGGGAGGTCGGCCTGGGGCAGTGCATACTTGCATACCTGCTTCTAATGAAGGACCATTTAGGTCAGAAACACGTTAAGCTCTGGCTTTTATCGAGGTGGACCCGAGGTGACCAGAGGGATGGGATTGCTGTATGCCTTAAATGACAGGAATATCCGGAACCCCTGTTTATTGAACAACTTGGCTACTGAAAATTACTGACCGTTGCTGTGTACCACTGATGGGTTTTACATTACGCTTTATACCTTCTATGTTGGTAAGTGCAACCTTATATTAAATAATTCAGTTTTTAAAGGATTTCTGCACTATTTTTTCTTCTGTTTGTGGTTTTTCCCTAACCAATAAATGCTGCAAGCACCAAGGAAGGGGGAGACTCTTTTCTTTCAGATCGGGGAGGGATATTATAAGAACTTCAACCAAAATCATGTCTGGATCAGCATAAATATAGATATTACAGATATTGGTGATTATCCCTTTTTTCATCAGTTTGAGGGCTTTGGCACTGGTGAAACATGCACTATTGTTGTTGCTTTTTATGTGAATGTGTCCACTAGGGAGTGCTGTTACACTGGTGTAATTACCCTTTTTTTCTGAGTATTAGTTGGGTGTATACTCTTTTTTACATCTTAGTAGCAGCATCTTAGTATCATTGCACACTTTATCCACCTACTATTTTTCTATTTTGTACTGCAGTGCATACACTGCCAGATGCGGCTGACCAATGATCAGGTCAGTCAGGCATTTTGCCGATAATTTGTGAATCAGGCATAATGTATGCCTGGCTTTGGTCATGAAATACTTAACCAGTACCAGTTCTATAGCCTAGTAATTGGTATCACTAAAGCACTGTATCATACAGCTGGTAAAGGCAGCACACATGAAAAGTGAACTATAATGCCACATTGGACTCAGGGTCAAATGCAGGATTTTTAAGGGGGGGTTTCTAGTATATTATATATATTTATATATATAGGGGTATATGATCGGCGGCAGATTTATATAAAATCACGCTGCAACAGCTAAGTTGATTATAAACGTTTAATGCATCTTTCGTCAGGATACAAATGTAAAAACAATCTTACCTTACTTTATACCACCTCGTGTATACCTGGACTCCGGTCTGTCCCGGTGTGCACCATGACGCGGACGAAAAGACGTCACGCATCAAACGGATGACGGGAGAGACCAAGTTGTTCACCATAGTGACAGTGTACACAACCACCCCCAGTAAAACAAGCTGGCTATGTCAGCTTACAAAACAACACTACCTGCAGCAATCCAAACACTAAATCGTATATGTTAGTCATATATAGCTGTTATATTAGGAGACTCTGTATGAGCTCAGGGGGGCTATACCCTGGCTAATTAAATACAACAAAAGTTAAGTATGATAGAGATATCAAAGACATTTGCAAAAAAATATCATACTTGTAACCATAATATATAAAGTACCCATAATATGTAAAGTAGCCAAAAGACATGATCCAAAACATCCAGCCTTCACAAGTAATAAATATCGTACTGTTCGCAAGAGACAACCTCATCACATATATCTAATCAAATTGATCCCTTTGACGGAAGTGACGTTGCGGTCCCACTGCCTTACTTCCGGTGCCGAGGATCGGAACCTCCTTTTGTATATTCGTTACCTAGTCATGAGACAACTGAATGATTCGGAAACCTATAACAGACTCAGAAAGGACCTAACAGAACCTTTTATGAGGGAATTCAAAGCATTAATAGAGATGTATGTTGAGAATGGCACATTAACCACAATCGAGTCCAAGTTTCTATTGATAGAAAAAACGATGGTGCCGGTCATCTACATCTTACCAAAGGTGCATAAGGATCTGATTAACCGATAGTGTCGGGAATTGACTCAGTTACAGCCAACCTTTCTGAATTCATTGACTTCCATCTCCAGCCCCTGGTTATGTTGAATAGATCTCATCTCAAAGGCACTTGGGATTTTTATATGAAGAGTGAAAAGTGATAAGGTGCCAGCCAAACAGCTCCTAACTGTCATCTCACAGACTGTGTTTGAAAAATGACAGTTAGGAGCTGATTGGCTGGCATCTTATCACTTTTCACTTCTCCTAACACTACTTAGTAAATAGACCCCTTTATTTTTAAAGTAATATCCAGCGCCATTTTGCATATCCAGTAATCTTTTTCTGTTGTACATCTGCAGAAATACCTTTTAGGAAGCTCATCTCCTGCGGGTACTCGAGGGCAACAATGCACAATGATGTTATGACTAACAGCAGTACTGGCTTGCTACTTTAAATTAGCTGACTGCAAATAGACCAAGCCAGCTGATTAAATCAATTTATTAGCGTTGCGGATATTTTATAATATTTGGAGTAATGCAGGAACAAAAATTCTCATTTGATTGTTAAAGGATAAGCCAACACATATGGAGGTGTTTGTATTTAATGACATTTTATAATGGTATTAACTTTCATATTTATTAATAACCAGTGGTGGATTTCCCACTAGGCACATGCCTAGACGCACCTTCTGCTGAGGGCAGCACAACAAGCCATACCTCCCCTGCATCAGAGCAGCTGCTTTTATTTGTATGTATCAGTACCAGCGGAGAGATAGGGGTCACGGGAGGAAATTTGTGTGTGCGGACTTGCCGGGTCCTGGGGGCTTTAGTTTTGGGACTCACTGGATCCCGCCATCATGAAGAGGGCGGAGCAGTCTGTGTTTATGCAGAGCCGCCCAGTAGCTGTGACAGTTGGCTCTGAATAACCACAGCCAGCTCAGGCTACGTCCCAGTCATGACGGCCAGGATCACCCTCGACCCTCCCCATTTTCTTGCTGGTACATAATACACCATAACCATAGAATGTATTACTCCAAATATATGAAAAAAATATAGAGATGGGAGTTCACATATGTAGTAGCTAGTGATAAAATAATATCACTAATATATACAATGTAAAACACCTTTGAAAACAAAGTACACAGGATGAATAGTTATTTGTCAATTGTGTACCAATTTTGAAATGAACGCCTGTTGAAGTCTTAGTGAGATGAAACGCGTATGGTAAAGAAGCTGTGAGATCCGCTATTATTAGGACACACAATTGAAAATCGGTATACCTGAAATAAGGGTAAAAGAACTTGGCTTAGAGAGTGGAAAACTTTATAAGCTAATAATTGTATTCTGTGAAATTGTATTTTTAACAAATTATAAGATTTCACTATTTATACTGATCTGTATATGATGGTCTTATGTCTTGATTACATTGGGTGTTCGTATTGAGTTTAGAACACAATTGTTATACTTAAGACTATAGAGAATAATATTGCAACCAACAACTTTACTCCTTTATGTGAGGTTTTGGTTTTTTTGTGGACCCGGGGTGGTAACAGGAGCAGACACTGGAGCAGGTTTAAAAGTAAATGTGGAGTTTTTAATGAGTGGCTTAACAGACATGAATGTGGTAAAACAGAAAGTCTGGGTATAGCACTAAAGTGCACTTGGGAGCTGTAGTGAGGCAAATAGGAAAAAAGTCCAGTTAGTGACAGGCAATGGAAAATGTCCAGGTAGTGACTGGTTAATAGAAAATGTCCAGGTAGTGGCAGACAAGGGGAACTGTCCAGGTGGTGACTGATTAATGAAGAATGCAAACTGAGGAAGAAATATCCAGCAGAGTGTCAGTGGAGGCAAGGTGCAGGATGAACAACAGGACTCAGGTACTCAGGTAAAGGGAAGGTAATGGAGGATGCAGGGTAGTCCAGCGGAGTTGGAGCAGACAAACAGGCAGGCAGGTAGCGTTTCACAGGTAACAGGTGATGAGCACAGGGAACTCTCTCTCAGCTATGCTGAGAAACATGTTGCACTGGCAATGAAGTGAGGCTCTGAACCTCCCTAAATACCAAGTGCTGTGCCGTGACTGGCCAGAGAAAGCATGTGACAAACTAGGATTGGGCGAGCAAATCACATGGTCGGAGGCAAGATGGCGGCGCCCATGCCAAACGGAACGGAAACACTGCCAGGCCTCACCAGCCCAAAGTGACAGCATGCCCGCGTAGAGCCACGCACAGCCAATGCCCCTTGCCACAAACCAGCACCACCGCCAGATGCCCCCCGCCACAGGACCTCACAGGTAATACCCGTTGACCACCATGCCGAAACCCTGGTCGTGACACTTTAAGGCACATTTACCCCCTTTTTACAAATTAAATTAATAATAATATTGTTGTGCGTCCTCCCATTGGTTCATAAGGTATGTTATTTTAGACCTTGTTAACAGCATAGACAAACGCAAGGGGATTTTCCGGTTGCTTGGAAACCCCCCTCCCCAGCCCACGCCATTACTACAATAGAAATAATGTAATTGAATATTACTAATGCTGCATGTTCTTCTCAGTATCACAAATTAAATAATTAGCACCACCTGTGGATCTTTTAACATGTGTCAGCCAGTAATAAACACACCTGTGCATCAACTAAAAGATCTGGAAAACATGCACTGTTAGGGGTGCACTGCTATAGACCATCAATAGGATTAATTATTAATACCATATAATAATACACTATCCAGTCATTAGGAGAGCAATATGTACATATATGTCCAGGGCAGTGCTAGGTTCTTCTGCTGCTCCCACCAGAATACTTGCTCCCATACACTGGAATGGTGCCCAAATCTGAAACAAAAACATTCACCTAGGCAGGATGGCCCTACTGCCGCATATAATGGCTTACTGTGATCGCTGGCTCTGTATATGCTGGAATTATGACACTCAAAACACTTTGTATGATGCATATTAAAGGTGGTTAAGTGCCAATTATGCCCTCTTCATGGCCACAAACATAAAATTAAGCATCTGGAAACCCCCTTCCCCTTTAGAAATCCTGCATCTGACACTGAATAGGGGTCTCACAGAGAGGAGCAGCCGAGTTTGTTCATTTTGTTGGTTTTAGTGCAGAATAAAAAGTTATTTTTGTTATATATATATATATATATATATATATATAAATATATATACACACACACACACACACACACACATTCACTCGTAGAACAGCTACCTATACTGCCATTCAGAACACCTCACACCTTGCAGCCAGACTTACACATGTAGCCATTTGCTCTTGCAAAGGAAGCCTGTGAATTCTAACTACAGTATATGAAGCTACATGTAATTGAAATTAACCCCTGAGCTGAGCAGTTCTATGTAGTGTGCAGCCACTCAACTGCAGTGGTTGTAATGACAATTACAAGGAGCTTCATATACAGTAGATAGAATTCATAGACATCCTTTGCAGGAGCAAATGGCGCCATATGTAAGGTGTCTGACTGCAAAGTGTGAGGGGAAGGGTTTGAGTGCTCGATTCAGACCCGCTCGCTAGATGCGTTCGCATGCAGCCAAAGTATGCAAATACCGCGATCGCACGGCAAGGCATTAGCACGCCCACTATATCTTGGCATGCGATCGTGGTGTGTATTTAGACGCCCACTAGCCTGTCTTAAGATGCCCACTTTCCCACGACATGTCCAGGAAGTGTATGCAACAATCGGTAACATCGAGTATCATCGGAAGCGAACGCAGCATTTGTGGTTGTAATTCAACCATGTGACGTGTACTATGAAGCTGCGTCTTAATTATGCACGCCTCTGAAATGGCATTAAGTCGCTCAGACACGCCTGCGTTTGCACCACCACACCTCCGTTTTCATTGACCATCCCGTCAGCTAGTGAGCTAGCTATGCATAGTGAGCGAGCGCTTCCCGATCGCATGGACTAGTTCACGCACGCACACTACGATGCATACGCATGCGCACTCTGCAAAACATTGGTAGCTACATGCGAATGCAGCCTAGCGAGCGGGTCTGAATCGTGCCCTGAGTCTCTAGTGTCATACTTATTTTGTTTGTGAACCCTGTGTGTTTGTAAAGTGTTCAGGTAGGTGACTGGAGGGCTATGGACCTCATTCATAGTTGGTCGCGAGCGGCGATGCGCTCATAACCGACTCGATGGCATGTGCAAGCCCCGGAGCGACAGAGAAACTCTGTCGCTCCGGAGCTCGTTACCAAAGGGGCGGCTGTCGATGTTGGTGGTTTCCAAAACCGAGGCATTCCTTAACGAACGCCTACCGTTTTGTGGGCGGCCGCACTGACATCATCAGTGATGTCAGTGGGGAGCTTCCTGCTCCATCAGAGCAGAAAGCTCCCTGGGGCTTACGAGGGCCCAGACCCAACCTTAGGGTCTGGTCGTAAGCCGCGATGGTGATCACCATCGCGACCATCAACCTGGTCGGCCGTTAAGCTGTGGGTGGTAACCCACAGCTTAACGATCGACAAAGAGGCGGCCATTCAGGATGCAAGCGGCCGCCCTGATTCAGTGCGACCGCTTGCAACTAACGACCGCCTCTGAATGAGGTCCTATATGTCAGGCTGCTCCGTCGTGCGCATGCGCGAGACCCAGCGAGCGACTGGAAGCCGTCGCACGGGGTCTCGCACCAAAGGGGGCATGCTGTCGATGCATACCGTCTGGGTCTGGCCCCACTGACATCACTAGTGATGTCAGTGGGAGTGTTTTTGGCTCTGATAGAGCCAAAAGCACTCCGGGCTTGCGGCAGATGACACCCTACCACAAGGGTCTCGTCGCAAGCCCGACAGCTGCCCCTTTTGGATACAAGCGCCGGAGTGAGTGCTTCTTGCGCTCGCTCCGGGGCTCGCGCACGGCCACCATCGACCTGCTTGCGAGCGGGTCTGAATCAGGCCCTATGTACATGGAGTGTACCATCATGGCTGCTTCCTGACACCCCTTCCTGGCACCTGAGAAGCCACCATACACTAGTGGAGAGCTCCATGTCAGACCATCAGATGCTGCCTTCATCTATCTATAGCCTGCCTGCATGCAAATTGCTACATTACAGTGTCAGCGGCTGTGACGGGGGGGGGGGGGCATCAAATTATAACTTGCCTCCGGGCGTCTGGGATGAATTTACACCACTGGCTTGTGGTAAGATTTTCTTCCCGCTATCACTGCGAGCAGTTCAGGCTAAAAGTGACGTGGTCGATGACGCTCCTTTACTAATTATGCACTCCCATTAAATGCCCTTTTAACCGTTAGGCACGCTTGCGTTCGGATCTCCACTTCCCCGTTTTCAAGCACCTTCCCCTGTAACCACCCACATACAGTACATTCTGTCAATCAAATTAGCAGCCCCTCGTTATTTTACGAGCGCACGATTTCCGACCGCAATGTTTTGCGCATGCACATTACAACCCATACGCATGCACAGTTGTGCGAACATCGCTCAGAGCGAACGAGCGGCTCTGAATCAGGCCCTGAGATAGACAACACGCAGGTGATTAGTGAAGAGTCACAGATAAAGTAGAAGTGAGGCAATGCTGAATCAGAGCTGGGAGACCAAAGGTTAATTACACTGCCATGGTTCCAGGATTCCTTGTAACAGAGTGGAAGTACAGATGAACCACATGGATGGTAATTAGACTCACAACAGGCAAATTCACAGTCTCAAATGCCACGTATCCACTTGCTGATTAAAATGAGCGATTGAATGGTAACTAAATCATTATCGTTCAATCGCTCATGAATCGGGCATGAAATAGTTGAAAACGACCAGCGATGTGCGCTCAAGCTGGTCGCTTCGACATCAACCATCGCCTGAACATGCTTGTCAATCTGCCGATAACGACAGCAATGCTGTAATCGTACTGTCGTTCCACTATCTGCTAGTGCAGGCCTGGCCAACCTGTGGCTCTCCAGCTGTTGTGAAATTACAAGTCCCAGCATGCCCTGCCTCAGTTTTGCTATTAGGGAATGCCAAAAATGTTGCAGGGCATGCTGGGACTTGTAGTTTCACAACAGCTGGAGAGCCACAGGTTGGCTCTCCTGAAGGTCATCTTAAGAACGTAGCCTGCAGTTCATCTTGTATTCTGAGGGACGTTAGAGGGAGATTTTAATTACATCTTTTATTATATGAAGAACTTGGGAGAAACTACCAAAGAGAAACCTTGATGAGCTTCAGTATCCCTCTCCTACCTGTAAGTAGGGTACATACCCAAAGATCTTTTTACCATCATTTTAGAAGCCGTGACGTTTTTGATTGGATGAGATTGGAATTCCCCCACTTACATATACGTAAGTAGGGGTACGTGACTCTGTTGTGATTAAATCAGGGACTGCTGCTATATACATTCTCGTTGTGTGGAAAAACTATTTCCTAGGATTATATCTAAAAGGGTTTTTTTGTGTGTTTTGTTTTCTCTTTTGGCTCCTGCAAATACTTAACACTGAGAAATCCAGAAGAATTTGATCGTGCATGGAGAATATGGACTGAGTAATGAACCAAAGGAATCTATGAAAAGTTTGGTTGTGCTATACTCTCCCTCTTCTTCTGTATATATAAGTTGACATTTAATTGATTTTGTATCCAGCGCCCTCTTAAGTTCAGATTGTTTCCATTTTTACTAGCATCCAACTGTAACACTGCATGTGACTGCTACTCCGGATACTGGTTCCCACAGAGCAGAGAAACATTACCAACAACTGGATTCCAGCTTGCAAAATGTACATTATGCCACAATTATTACTGTCTATCACAGCCTGCTTTGCACCTGGATAAACAAACCTAGGCAAATTTCCTTTTCTCTGTGGGAAAAAATAAATATAGAACAATAACATACTGGGAGAATTGCTGACTTGTTGGTAAACAATTCTCCTGCAAGGAAAGGGTTATTTATCTTTAACATAAAAAAGTACAAACATTTCCAAATGATCTGTCAGATATCTTGTTCACTTGCAGTGACTTGCAGAAAGGATAACATGACAACACATTATTTAGCACATCTTACCAAGTTATAGGAAAATATGAATTTCTTTCAAAAACTATATGTGAATATGTATCATTCATTCCACCACACCAACATGGACCAAAGACTAAGGGGCCTGTGTATCAAGCTGTTTTTTACATAAAAGTATGCAGAAACCTCAATTTCTGTATAATTTTATGTATTGTTGCTATGTACTAATAGCACAATGCAGGAGAATTCACAGAAATCTACGGCAAAGTGCTAATGAGCACTGCAGATCACAGTCCCCATTATTATCAATGGGGACTACGATCTTACCCCTATGTATTAAACTCCAAAAAGTTACCGCAATCGCTGTCCCTGCAAGGTCCCCATAGTTAATAGCCAGAATATACTAATATTTTTATTAAATATGAAAATATCCCCGGCGAGTTAGGTAGATAATAATCACGGCTGTACCGCGAATATTAGTACAGAGACTCTTAATTTCCTACAGTAGGTTTCACGTGAAAGGATTTCCATTCAGGTATAACACAAATAGAGAACGTCTAATCTACATTATCTTCACTCTTCACAGGTCTCCTAATCTACAAGATAAGTCCTATTAGTCCACTTTCCCACAATGTCCAGGAGACGTCCACATTTCAGGGAGCTCTTCTGGATTCCAGAGAGAGTAGACCAGCAGAGAAGTAGGAAGTAGTAGGAGAACATCATGATGTTTATCCCATGGTGTAAGTGTGAGGAGCAGTAGGACGGTGGCAGTCGCTGGAATTCAGATGAGTATAGTGTTGTCTGTGTCTTTATGTGTAAGGGGCTCTACTACTGGCGGCACTGCATAAGGAGCACCATGGGCACTGTATAAAGAGCACTACAACGGGGGGCACTGCATAAGGGTCACTTATACTGGGGCACTACTACAGGGGGCACTGCATATGGGGCACTACTACTGGGGCACTGCATAAGGGGCAATACTACTGGGGACATTGCATAAAAGGCACTACTACTGGGGACATTGCATAAGGGGTACTACTACAGGGGGCATTGCATAAGAGGCACTACTACAGGGGTCACTGCATAAGGGGCACTACTACAGTGGACATTGTATAAGGGGAACTACTACTATGGGCATTATGTGTATAAGGGGTACTACTGTGTGTCAGAAAGTGAATAAGGGGCACCACTATGTGGTGTAATGTGAATTAGGGACACTATGTGCAGTGTAAGATTGTGCTACTGATTGGCATAATTTGAATAGGGGATAGTATGTGTGATTTTGGCAGGACCACCCCCACACCCCTTGCTGCAAGGTCACACCCCCTTTTTTCACGCCATGCCCCCTTTTTGCATGCTTCACCCCCTTTTTCGGGCTCAGTAGCTCACAAAAGGTTTTTAACTTTATAAGTAGATCACCAAGTCCAAAAGTCTGGCTACCCCTACCCCTGCTCCATACACACACAACCTGCTACCTGGTTCTATCCTTCATGCATCTCCATGCAATCCAAGGACAATCTGCAAATTTGGCTTATATGGGTTTTCTCAATGTCTTAACAAAAAGGACAAACTTGGCCTAACTGCTGCCCAACTGTGTGCACACGCTCTCACTTCTGTGTAGCTTCTCATAACTGTCTGTTTTTCCTGTACCTTGGTAGCAGTGCACTTCACCTTTGCTTTTTCCTTCTCTCTGGAAGATCAAAATAAACAGCTATTTAGATGCTCTTTTCCAAGTCTTACTTCATTACAGGATGCTTAGCCTGAGGGAGATTGATATCCAGCATAAATTGCAAGAACCAACTACCCCTTTTCTCTTTCACATAGCATTATACTGTAAAACAAAGCCCAGAATAAGATAGGGAATGTTTGGAAGTATTAATGTCTATGTTTAGGGATTAGAAACAAATGCACTGATTGTAGTAATTTAACAGCTCCAATGCAATGCTCTCACACACAAAGCAAATCTCTATTGTCTCTGCCCCTGTAGTAAGAAACACAACAGTTTGATTGTTTCTGCGGATTTCATAGTGTAGGAGTATAACTCTTTCAGCCTTTTCATACGTTCATCAGAAACCTAGCCCCTTAAACCAGTTTTATAAATATGTGTGGTCTTGGGTGAAAGAATTAATGCACATATTTAAACAGATACACACTTTTTTTTAACATTCCCAAAGGCTATTCTTAGAGATGGTAGACCAGATACCCCATTTTAGATTGTATTGGCATATATGAATGTTTACATGTTAGAATTAGTATCCGCGGGAGCTCCCACTGCATGTCGGGACAGACCATCCACATTTATTACAGTATAATTATAAATAATATAGATTATAATGCACATTTATAAGATACATTTGTTTTGCGTGGGTATAGAGCAGTTTTTCTTTAAGTACCGTATTAAGAAAATATTACTCAAATTCTAAATATTCCTCAAAGTAGTGCCTCAAGCATGCCACACATCTGGGCTCCCAATTCATAATATGCCACACAGTAGTGCCCCCATTGATAATATGCCACACCACTGTGCCCCAAATTAAAAAAATGTCAGACTGCTCCCGATTCATATGCTATCAGTGCCCTTAATTGATTATATGGCTCAGAGCAATGCACCCCAATTCAAAATATGCTTCACAACACAGTCCCCATGCCATAACACATGTAAATACATGTGCGCACCTCAGGCCATGTTGTTTAAGAGTGTAGACAGGCTGTGCAGCCCTGCTGACAAGGAGTTGAGATTAAGAGATGGTTGCGGATTGCGTGAAACGGAGACCAAAACTAACCCGCCAGTCTCTCCCCACAGTATAGAGGCTCATAGACTCCATAGTTGTCCAGTCAAGAGAAGCAAGACATCACAATACACCTATAAGATAATTTTAGAAAATATTCAACAATATGCTACAGTCGAATGACCTGCAATAGGTTAGTAACAGTAGTGCTACCCGTGGTGACACCTGGTGTGGGGAGGGATGCCATGCATGTGCGCCGCCACCAAAAAGGGGGTTGTTTTTGGGAAAGGGTTGTGGTTTCAAGGAAGGGGACGTGGCCCGTCCTGTTGTTATCACTGGGGTGGTGGGGGATGCGGGCAGTGACGGCTCCCTCACTGTGACAGGAGCCGTGTGCTGCACTTAATGCTACAGTGCAGTACCCGGTTCCTGTCACTGAGAGGGAGCCTGCACCTTGATACCCCCTGCATCCTTTTTGTGATGCCACTGGTTAGTAATATTGCTATATTTTTTTGTCTACAAGGAAAAATATCTAGTAGTGTCAGGCCATACCTACTGTCATTTGATTTACATCTAAGCATGCAAGCTCCAATGCAAGTTCAAAATTGTATTGCAGAAATGGAGTAGATGCCCAATAATGGCAGTAATACCAATAAATTGCTTATTACCAGTTACTGTGCTGTGCCCATGTGCCTCTTTACGGCTCATGGGCTTCTCAGAGCTGTTTGCAGCAGATACAGCCAGTGGCGTCACAAGGGCAGTGCAGGCCGCACCCGTGTGTCGCCTGCCGAGGGGTGACACAAAAGTGCTGACTCCTCAGTGATAGGAGCCGTGTGCTGCACTGTAGCATTACATGCAGCACTTGGCTCCTGACACAGTGAGGGAGCCAGCACTGTACACTGGAGGGCAGTCCGCATCTCCAGATTCACGGAGTGACTAAAACGGGGGTTCGGCCCGTGAGGTCACGCTTCCTATACATGAGGTCACGTCCCCTTTTCTACTGCCCGCTCCAGGGCCCGCACCAGGTGTCTGCATGCAGCATATGCTGAGAGTGGACCCAGTAGGATGAAACATCCCTATCTTTACATACATAAGGCAGCAGTAGAAGTCAGTCTAAAGCTACCTGCACACTATACAATTATTGGGCTGATTTGCGAATAATTGGGTGATCAGCCTGATTTATTGTAAAACGATAAACATCCACAAACACATTCCTTCGATTATCTGATCTGTCAGTCAAGAACGAAAATCTTCCTTCTAAAATTCCCGATATTGAGCAGTGTGTGTGCATTTTCAATAATCTGCCCATGTTTCCTATGTCCTCCTGTCACTATGTCATCATCCTTGTGGGTGTACATACCTGTATGCAAAATCAGTGTGGTGAAAAATCGCTAGCTTCTATGGAAAAATTGCATAATGTGTAGCACAGATATTGGGGCCGGCAATTTGCTGAAAAATCGCTCCGTTTCTCGTCCCGATCAAAAAAATCTGGCAAGGACAGGAGAAGTTCTGACAAACTCCCCTGATAAGCCCTACCCCTTTTCCACTCTGCAGCTCCTTGGGTTCCTGGGAAAGGAAACCTAGCTTCCCATTGGTCGACAGTGGGCATTTTTTTTTAAGCCTGCTTTGGGGGCAGCCATTTTCTGTTACCCTCGCTCGGTTACACATGTTATAGCATACAGCAGCCTCCCGCAGCCATGCAGATCATCACTAAAATTGTACCAGCACAGGGGGAATGGTTGCTGCTAGATCCTAGTTGGAGAAAGGACCTCTCTGACATTGCAACCACGTGACCGCTGCAGAAGGGCCGGACCGCTTCAGTGTTACCATCCACGTGGGCATAGAGGGGGAATATATATTTGTGGCGAGCGTAGCGAGCCACCGTGCCCGAAGCGTGGCGAGCAAAGCAAGTTCGCAAGGGGCAACTTTTGGCCCCCCGTTCTGATCCTTGCCTCTCCCCCTTTGATCGGTCACGTGGGTGTGACATCAGATGTCCTATGCAGCACCCAATTCTAGACCTAACCCAGGGGGCATATGGCACCCTGCCACTGGCAGCACTTTGTCGAAACTGGATTATTGGCTGAGACAAGATCAGTTTAAAATTGAATCGCAGCGACACCATCTTGCGACTGGCCGCAAGACGCCATTTTGTGAATGGCCGCCTAAGCGCCATTTTAGATAAACTCACACTTTAGTACATGTGGCGATAATACTATTAGCATAATGCGATTGTATCCGTGACCATCGCTATAAGTTATGGCGATTCACCAAAAGCCCATTTCATGACTTTACGTAGTTTGGGTGTTCTGGATAAAGTGCATATTATTATATATTGCATTTAGCTAGAACAGAGCAAATGGCCACGTGATAACTAGCCTGTGTAGATAAGCTTCCTGGATAACGTCTGCTCTCACTCCAGGTGGCCTGGCTAGAATACACACCTTACATTAGCAGGCTTCCTGCAATTAAATTACTTCAAAGCCAAGAGCATTATTGTAAATGCGGCTGGTCGCACAATAGCGTATACGTACTTCCGGTTCTGCTGCCACGTGTTTAAACAAAGCCGTTGAGGTTTACATTTTTCAATTGTTATCAATATCTGGGTTAACGTTTGTTTTTCTGCACAGGAAAAAGTGTGTAACAGTGAGTATTTGTTGGACAAGGTTAAGGGTATGGTATGATCCTTAAGGGCTAGGTGCAAGGGTTAGTCTAGCTGCTCGGTAAGTAGCTTTACCGTTTTATACACAGTAGCAGGTGTACAGGTTGTCTTTGTTGTAGAGAGGTGCGTGGAAGTGGCCGACATATAAACTTCCATAGGTGTGGAAGTTGCCTTACTAAATCTTATCCGGGTGTGGAAATTGCCTTTTTCAAATCTTATCCAGGTGTGTGGGCGCCGCCGACTTAAATCATCCACAGGTAAGTGAAAGTATCTTGATTGTCTTTCACCAGTTTAAATCTTTATAGAAAAGCGTACGATTTTGTCTCAGAATGGGAGCCGGGCAAACAGTAGAGATGTTAAACAATTTTGTGCTGCTAATGGAGGCGCCGATCGGATCGGCCCGTCGTATTATGCATACTAAGTACGGTACTTATGCAATAAGGTATTGTGATGTATGGTTTAAGATGACGATGAAGAGTGTTAGACCGTTTCCCAGAATTGGTAGTTTTGATAAGGAAGTATTAGATAATGTCCTGGATCACATCAGTCTGATGCGCTCCCGAAAGAAAAAGGTCAAATATTGTGAATGTTTAAAATTGTGGCAGCATGAAGGGGATGCGTGGCTTAAAAATGTGCAAGCGACGCAAACAAGCGTTGCAAGCGCATTGCCAGAGAATGCATCCGCAAAGCTGAATTGCAATACGGGCGAGCCGCAAATTGGCGCGCACGTGTGGCAAGGTAGCATTGTGGAGAGTATTGCCAGCAGTTCACGCTCACCTCCCCCACCTTATGTGGATGGAGGTGCAAGTACAGTTACCAAAAATACCCATAAAAATGTAACAAGCAATTTGTACCCCCTCTTAAGTAACCATAAAGAAAATGTTTATGATGTGGATGATGAGCCTATTGTAATGTCTGCCATTTCCCATGCTGTACAAATGATAGATGCTGCATCACCACAATCACGAGTGGTGCCGCCATCTCCATCGGTAACAGCAAGGGAAGTGTTAACACCCTCTGCACCCGTAGAGGAAGTTGTTCATACCATATGTAGCAGCAGCAGATTAAACCCCCAGCCAGGTAACCAGGTCAGAGGTAGCAACGCTACCGGTCTGCATCCCATTCGGACGATAACTGTTCTGAATGGAAATGCAGATGCGAACGGTGTAGTGCCCACGAGGGAAGTCGTAATGCATTGTCCTTGGACAAGAGCAGAACTAAATTCCATCATAAATGATTTCCCCGATCCCAAAAAGGAACTAGCCAAATGTCAAAGATTTTTGAGAAATTTGGGTAGTTCTCATGAACCAACTAATAAAGATTGGCGTGTGGTGTTAAGGGCCTGTCTGCCACACAATACCGACGTGACAAAATTTATCACGGATTGTGTATTGGATGGTGACGTTCCCTTAACAGACCAAGTAAACCAAGGTAACATTTCCGCATTGTGACTCAATTGGGTATATATTTTCCAGTAGTAGTTAACTGGAACAAAATTTTCACAATCAAACAAAAGGTGAGTGAAACTGCAGAAAACTATTGCGACCGGGCTCTGCAGGCTATCATAGTACACTGGGATAGAAGATATTAAAGATAGCACTCACCACAGGGGAATGATAGTCACGGTACTCATGGACGGTCTGAAGAAACTTAAAGACTCGGGTTCAGACCTCACAGCCTGGCTGGAGGGGACTCACAATAGATAACCTCATAGAGTCTGCCATAGAACATGATAAAAACATCTCAAAAGAGAGGGAGATCCAGAGCGAAAAACTAATGACTGTCAGTATACAAGCTCTGGAGGGAATGACTGTAACATCACAGCCAACAGACACACTCGCACCTGCACACACACTTACACCTAACCTCACTAACCCCACACAACAACAAATACAGCTCCATTCTGCTAACCCAATACAACCACAAGTCCCATACTCATATCCCCCACAATACCCTTACCCTCCCTATCCTTACCCATATCCACCACCTTTACCCTCTGCTCAAACCTCACAACACGATTTCACCTGATCCACGGACATGTTTTAATTGTAAACAAACAGGACACTTAAGTAGAAATTGTACAGTAAAACGAGTAGGAACCCCAAATCAGGGAAGACCTGGATATCCCCATAAGGGATATGCACAGAGACCAGCAAATGTCCAGCAGGCACCAGCTCCAATTGTGGCCATAAATGCTTTATTGGAGAATGGTAGCCAACGCTAGGGGTCAGGTCATACCTGTAGTCTACAGATAGTCAGGTTAACGGGAAGTACTAGGGAAGAACCGGTCATGATGGTTGATGTAGCTGGTACTGAATATCCTTTTCTTGTCGACACAGGGGCGACCAGGTCAGTGATGAAATCTCCCGTTAATTCACAGGTGACCAACGAGACAGTACCAACAATGGGTGTAACAGGTAAAGTGGAACATTATCCTTTAACAAAGTCCACAGAGGTTACTATTGGGCCGTTGCATACCAGACATTCTTTTCTTCTGGCTGCTGCGACCCCTACTAACCTGCTGGGAAGAGACTTGTTATGTAAAATGGGATGTGTTATATATTGCACCCCTGATGGTGTATTTTTAGATATCCCAGAGAGAATTGCACACGAGGTGCGGGATATGTTGGACACTCCTCAAAGGATAATGTATCACTCTACAAGTTTAAATGAAAATCCATCACAGGTAGATGAAATGTTGTCCCAAATTCCCTTTGGACTAAGGATGGACAGGACACTGGATTAATGGCAAACGTAATCCCTGTAATGGTAAAATTAAAAGGCGGTAGGCAAGCTCCAAAAATTCCCCAGTACCCACTAAAACAGGAGGTAGAATTAGGGGTGTTTCCAATAATTGAGCGATTATTGCAACAGGGAATCTTAGTTCGTACAGCTAGTGTAGCCAACAGTCCCATCTTTCCAGTGAAGAAGAGTGGTGGGAGGGGTTATAGGCTGGTACAAGACCTCAGAGGTGTTAATAAGGTAGTAGAGAGCCAATTTCCTGTAGTGCCAAATCCAGCTGTCATCCTGATGCAGATCCCCCCAAATGCAACCCATTTCACTGTCATTGACCTCTGTTCTGCTTTCTTCTCTGTGCCTCTCCACCCTAACTGTCAGTATCTATTCGCATTTACATACAGAGGTGTGCAATATACATGGATACGGTTACCCCAAGGTTTCATAGACAGCCCCAGTATCTTCTCCTAGGCATTGCATTACTGTTTACAATCTTTTCAACCTGCCAATGGATCTGTTCTAATTCAATATGTGGACGATTTATTGCTATGTTCTGACTCGTTTATGTCATGTTTGAATGATACTAAACTTTTGTTACTTCATCTCTCGCATACAGGACACAAGGTGGCTAAGGACCAACTACAGCCGTGCCAATCCAGAGTAATATATTTGGGACACTGCCTAACCCAGGGGTTATGACATCTTACAAATGATAGAATCCAGGCCATACAAAACATGACACTGCCGCAGAATCAACAGCAAATTCGTACCTTCTTGGGAATGTGTGGATATTGTAGAATGTGGATCCCAGGTTTTTCTACTTTGGCCTTGCCTTTACAGGAATTAGTCTCTTCCTCAAAGCCCGATCGTGTCATACACCCAGAGGAATCAGAGCAGGCTTTCCTTAATCTTAAGGGGAAGGTGTGGAGGATTATCGTCTGAAGATTCCTGTATTTGTGAGCTTTGTGGGTCCCTAGTTGATGAGAAGTGTATCCAACGGTGCCAACCTAAATATAACCCGTACTGGGGTGGGTATCCTTTAAAGGATTGTCATAGCATGGTAGGCAAAGTGTTAAATCAAACTGAATGCTGGGTGTGTTCACACGTGCCACAGGGACAGCATAACATAGGGTTGGTGCCATTTCCGCTGAATACCACGGAAATTTTAGAATTACAAAAAGGGAAAACCTTGGATGGAAAATTTCTCTCATCCAAACCACCTCATTTCAAACTATCAATTCCAAGTAGATAGATCACTTTTGTGTTTAAAAACATAACCAACCCCAATAAACCCGGGAGTTGGGAAGTGACGGGAAATAATCAGACGATGACCTTCTCACAAAGAGCTGATAAAGAGTCCATAAACCATGATCTGTTACGCTCAATTAAATCTAGTGGGAAACATTTTAGGTATCGGTATACACTGAGTTCCACCAAGGAGATTATTGGTAAGGTGCCAGATGGTTATTGTGCTAAAATAATACAGCCAGAGACCTGCATGAACCAGATGGAAAACCCAGAAATAGGATTGTTTGCAAGATAAATGTGCTTAATGATAATGATGCATACCATCCCTTATGTTCTCCCTGATAATGTATATTTTGTATGTGGAAGAAAAGCGTATAAATGGCTCTCCCCGAGTTCCGAAGGTTTGTGTTACCTGGGAAGAGTATTCCCAGAAGTTATGACCCTCACACATGTTGAAATGCTTGGTATACATAAAAACACACCATCACCATATCTTCACACGCAATATGAACACAGAGGCAAAAGAAACATGATACCTGGTGATGTGCATAAAGCCACTCAGTTAATTAGTGAGACAGCTGGCTTTCAAGTTTTAGTCGCACTGGATCCCACCAGAATTCCTCGGGGTACATTAAATTTTAGATATATTCAGGATCTTGCTAAATTGACAGATAATATCACCGAGATGTACGATGACACATTCAGGTATACAGGGAGAGAATTGCAAGCATACAAGAAAGAAATGGTGCAACACAGGCTAGTGTTAAATTATTTAACTGCTGTTACTGGAGGGTATTGCGTAACGTTAGCCACCCAATTTGGAATAAAATGTTGCACCTATGTCACCAATGATACCAGCGACCCCAAGGAGGTGATAGACCGGAGGATGGCTGAAATTCTGCAGCTAAAGTGGGAGTTTCGTAAGAACCATAATGCTTCAGTGGCTGAAGTAGGGGAAAAGATAGAAGGATGGGTTTCATGGCTGAACCCAGTGAAATGGTTCTCAGGTCTAGGGGAATGGGTCCAGGAAATGATCGCCAGCATAGGCAAATTCTTGATCCTTATACTGATTGTGATCATAATAATTGGCATATGCGTCCGGTGTGTTCCTATTCTGTTGAAATGTGAAAAATGTAAAAATAGAGTAAAACGAAAGAACGAAACTATGATGGTGGTCAGTAATGACAATATGAATACCGAGGTAAATATAGAACTGCATTACAACCCTGAACTAGGAAATACCATAATTTAATGTATTATATTTAGACATGCATAGAATGTATTATTGAAATGTTATTTTTAAAACACCTCAGATAATGTAAAGTCTAAATTCCCCTTCAAGACTGCTTTTATAAGACTGGTGCATCCCCACACCTTTCACATGATCTTCCAAGATCCACGGTGTGCGTATAATAGTAGTTTTATGTCCCCACTCAGAAACACATTATTGATGGATTAAGAACCACCTTGTGCCATCCCATAATAACACTAAATAATATGTAACTGTAAGCCTAAATTAAATTCTAATAGCAGATTGTGATAGCATGTTGTTCGTTATCAAAGGGTGGACTGTCGAAACTGTATTGGCTGAGACAAGATCAGTTTAAAATTGAATCACAGCGACACCATCTTACGACTTGCCGCAAGACGCCATTTTGCGAATGGCCGCCTAAGCACCATTTTAGATAAACTCACACTTTAGTACATGTGGCGATAATACTATTAGCATCATGCGATTGCATCCATGACCATCGCCATAAGTTACGGCGATTCACCAAAAGCCCATTTCATGACTTTACGTAGTTTGGGTGTTCTGGATAAAGTGCATATTATTATATATTGCATTTAACTAGAACAGAGCAAATGGCCACGTGATAACTAGCCTGTGTAGATAAGCTCCCTGGATAACGTCTGCTCTCACTCCAGGTGGCCCGGCTAGAATACACACCTTACATTAGCAGGCTTCCTGCAATGAAATAACTTCAAAGCCAAGAGTGTTATCTTAGGTTTGGGTCTTGTAGGTGGGCTAATTTACATCCACACAAGAGTCTGGGAGAATAAAGGGCTTTTTCTTTTGAGCCTGGGAAAGGTGGGGGCTGCTGAGAGAGGGGGCATGTGGAACTATAAGGCTCAGCATTTCACACTGCTAGGTGTTCATTTAGTAAGTGAGATTTAAGTGCACCATTCCTCATACACACATTAGTACGCACAATTGCGCTGGTAACTAATCGCATACTAGCGAATGCATAAGATCCTGTATGAAAACGCTGGTTGTTAGCTTCATGCGCACGCATCTGCCCCAAGTTAACTAGCGTCTTTACATCACACCCCGCATACTCACACATTACATATTCACACATAAGGTTTAATAAGCTTTAAAGTTAAGATTTAAGTTGGTTAAGTTAGTATAAATGCTGTGAAATAAAGATATTTGATAACTAAGGTTTTATACATGCTAAGAAAGCCGTGTTTGGGTTCGTACTGATGCGTACTCTTTCAACAGAATTCCGGTATCATCGGTGTGGAGATCGCATCATGCATTCTCAACTTATGGACCGCAGAGACTTCAAGCAACAAAATGTATATTTTGCATGGGGGCGGGAGGGCAGAGACCCCCAGTTGTTAGAGGCTGGGATGAGTCTTCTTTAACCAGCCTGTTAAACGCTCTGTAACAGGTGCTCCCCCCCTGGGAACCAATAGCATCAGCAACAAACTTCTCTATTGTCCTGTCTATTCTGGGGGGGTATAAATATGTGTGCTCAAACACTGGGTCTTTAGTCTTCTTGCTGAATGACGACGGGGTTTCTTGCTGATGCCTATAATCTGGTCTTGAAAGCGCTGCGTATGTATACTGTACTTGGGGTCTGTATAATTCCTTTGCGTCTAATTGTGTCTGGATCAATAGCTTGTAACTGACTGTACTTTTACTTGAATAATACTTTGTGCTTCGGAACCACACGTTCCAAGTCTGGAGTCTTTTATTTACTGTATGACTGCGTACGCAGATTAGCGTCATCCTTAGAGGTTTATAGGTAGGATTTTAGAAGGTACAGGCAGGTGTATATAGAGGTTCTGATCCAGTATCGTCAGTTGGGGCTCATCGAGTGAAGTCACTTACCTACTCACATGGCACATACGGCTATCGATATCTCAGCAAAGGGTGGAGTGGCCACATGCAGGGTTTTCCTGCAACTGCTTTGTGCTGAAAAATCGCTATCCGTTTTCGTGTGAGCTAAGGAAGCTGACTAGAATCCAGGGACAAGAAAGGAAAGTTTGTTTTCCTTTGTTGATAGAACCTAACGTTTAAAGGGGTTCCGCAGTATTGAGTATGTGGCTGAGTCGCAGTTTTGCGCACAGTAAAAGACGCACTTTTGAGTACGCAGCTAAAAAGTCATTATACGGTTGTGTGGTAGTCGCATTATTGTGTATGCGGCTGGTCGCACAATAGCGTATACGTACTTCCGGTTCTGCTGCCACGTGTTTAAACAAAGCCGTTGAGGTTTACATTTTTCAATTGTTATCAATATCTGGGTTAACGTTTGTTTTTCTGTGCAGGAAAAAGTGTGTAACAGTGAGTACTTGTTGGACAAGGTTAAGGGTATGGTATGATCCTACTTACCATCTGTCCCTGCTTTCCCATCATGGTGACTGATTAGTGTAATAGTCTGCAGCATTTTCCGGCCTGCACCATGGACTTACCTGTGGGACTCCTGTGTCTGCTGGAGCTGCTGCCTGCACTGTCATCTGAGGTTGTTATGGCTCTCCTGCTCCTCCTCCCTCAAGCCCTCTGGTGTGTGGCTTGTTGATCTGTAGCCCCGCTATCCTGGTGTGTGTCTTGTTGATTTGCAGCCCCGCTCTCCAAGTGCAACCTACTAGCTATGTGGAGCCTCTGGAGCCTTCAGCTGCTGCTGGTGGGCCAGCCATCCTGTATATCGGTCCCGTGGTGTTGCTGCTTTGGGCTCTCCGGCTTCCGCCTCACTTAACTGTGTGGCATCCTCATATACTGCTGCCCCACAGGGATAGTATTTCCCCTCCTGTTGACATGCTATTGGTTGCCTGTCACTATTAGCCTGCTGATCCCGAGAACTATATTGGGCTGCCAAGAGGTATTGCGTGTTGCACTTATCCCCTTGAGTCTGGCTGTTTTTACCACACCTCTGCTCCTGCTGCAATTTACACCTCAGACTTGGTGGGAAGACAATGGGGCCCATTTATCATTAATCACATTTACAATGCGATCTGGGTGCGATATTAGCGCCCATGATTGCACTGCAGAATGTGATTACATCGTCAGGATGCATTATAGTGCACCCGCAGGAACAGGGGCTCCAAAAATAGCCCCTACCTGCAATGTGCTCCGAGTGGTGCTACGTATGTGCAATCCCGCTGACCACACAGGCATAGCGCCCATTTCTGGGGAGGGTTCCGGAGGAACCCTCTGCCAGCTGAATCTGCGATGTTTAGCCCATAGGATGCAATGTGGGTACTGTGGGGGCCAATCTCTGCAATGCTTTGCATTCCGGAAATTGGTAAATATGGCAGCATCGCATAGAAGCCTTAGGGGGATGCGCCTGCTGGCGGGAATGGAGTGATTGCAGCAGGTATCAGAGATATCTGCTATGCTCCCTCTGTGATACATCTGGAGGAAACTTAATATTTGCGCTTTACCCCTGAAAACAGGTGTTTTCAGTTATTAAGTTGCAAATATCCAATGATAAACGGGCCCCAATATCACCAGGGTACTTCAACCCCGGTGTTATATACCACTATACCACCAATGCATATGCCCCGTGGTCTGCAATTGTTATATACCACTATGCCACCATGTATGTCCCCACATGGCCCTGCATTGTTTATATACCACTATGCCACCAATGCTTATGCCCCCTGGCCCTGCCATTATTACAGTATATACCACTATGCCACCAATGTGTGTCCCCACCACATGGCCCTGCATTGTTTATACCACTGTCATCATTTTTGTGCTGATTTATGTACACAGATAAATGTTTTCTAAATTCATAATTTTATTCAAATCAACTTAACACAACTATTAACTAAAAACTCAACCAACTATAAACTAAAAACTCAACCATAAATATAACACAAACAATGATCAACAATAAAATGTTCAAACATTTAAACATTAAACATATATTTACAGATGTTTCTGATTTTTATTTCCACAGAAATGAATAGCCCTCGAGAACGTCAGTTCATAAGTGGAATCTAGTCTTCATTCTAGCACCCTACACCTTTCACAATCTGTGCAGTTCCTCTTTCCTGCCTGGGGTGTCGCTCTCTGCTCTGTTGCTTCTAGCACACACTGGTCTGTATATCAGAAGTTTGTTGCATCAGTTGAGTGTGCTGGAAGCACCAAAGCAGAGAGCGACACCCCAGGCAGGAAAGAGGAACTGCACACGTTGTGACAGGTGCAGGGTGCTAGAGTGAACACTAGGAATCCTCAAGCGTTATTGCGCTCACGAGTGCCTGTGGAAGGTGAAGTCCAAGGACTATAAAAATAAACATCGCAGGGCAGTGGCGATAGATGACATGGTCACCTTTTCCCTCCCCTTCCATGATGAGGGTTGTCCAGATTGGGTGAAAAGACGCATCCAAAACCTCCGCACAGTGTATGGTAAAGAGAGGAGGAAGTAGACCGAGTTGCAGGCGTCAGGAGCAGGGACGGATGAGGTCTATAACAGTACACTCTGGTACTAGCTCCTTCTTGAATTTCTCCACGAGGTAGAGCCCCAGAGATCTTTACAAAGTCTACTTGTAGATACAGGCCCGGAAGAAGAGGCTGTACCAGTGGAGAACCCAGGGAATGAACCGGCATCTACTATGGATGTGGTAAGTGCATACAACTTCATTATCTGATACTACCCTCCTGCCAGGGTACAGCGCCCACTCCATTAAAGTAGGCCAGGTATTGCTCCCTGACCTCTTTTGCCCGCACACTCGCTACTGTCTCTCTCACTGTTGGTGTGGCGACAGAGGGCATCTCTAAACCCTCGTGTGTTTGCTCCTGCTCGTCGATGGCCATCCCCATAGTCCGCAGTTGTAAGGTATGTTTAAAAAATTGTGCAGAATTCAACAGGCCATGACGACAGAATCAATTTTGTCCACACAAAGGTTTATAGCCGTATGGAATATCCAGAACCTGCTGCACGTTATCCCAAACGTATTTTCAACTATTCGCCGGGCCCTAATTAGGCGATAATTGAAAATGCGTTCTCTCTGGTCAGTCCCATTTGTCCATACGGCTTCAATAAATGTTCATGTAGAGCAAATGCCTCGTCAGCCACGAACACATAGTTCAGGCCGTGCTTCATAACCACTGAAGATGGCAAATTGAGATGGTTGGTGGATAGTCTGTTATAAAATTCCGTATTTTTGAAAGATCCACAATCTGAAGCACGGCCACATAAATAAATTCATAGTTGGCATTGACCACCGCCATCAGCACGATACTGTGAAAACTCTTTTGAACACGTCGTATGTAAAATTTCAAGGGAAATCTTATAAGACATGTTGTACATCTTTTTATCGCACCGTGTATGGGCCGCATTGCCCTTCAACTCTGCTGGGTTTTTTTCTTGTGGAGACTATTCTGTGGAACGTTACCCTGCCTCTTGAGTGAGACGTACCCTGGCTGAGACCTGGACACATCTCTCCTTCCGTACACAGCATTTTCCCTGCTGAGAGGATCAAACAGGCTGTACTGCATTAGTGGTACCCATAGAGAACATATTACTGTGTTTATTGCCTTCTGTGATTATTGTATTGTAATGTTGCAAAACCCTTTATACTTTACTGTTTATAGCATTGATTTTGCTCATTGAACTTCTTATTCTGTACTCTAGCTATTCATTTACATGCCAAAGCACTATTGTTGCTGTAGCTTCAATGCCACCTAGTGGTTTCATTTTATTGTCTGACTAAATTGCATCATTTTAGCTTTATAGCATCATTTATAACTGTTACCAGACAGCTTTTCTGATTTCCTTCTGGGAGAGACTGCTATCCAGGTTTTGTTCCTTTTCCAATCAACAGAGGGGAAACATAGAAACGATGATTAAAAACAGTGAACACTTTAATTCTGCCTTCGAATAGTAATGGTGGTTATGCTGATCATTTATATAGTGGCGGCAGAGCTGCTAGAACTATTGCTACCTGAATTTAATAAATGATTTGACCGTCTATTGTCCTCCCTTGACCTTGCCCTGACCCCTTTCTCTGACCATGCCACCAGCTATGATACCCAGAATTTATTCTGTCTGGCCCAGACCTAGTATTTACTAGCTATGTCCCTGATTGTACTGACTTGTACCCACTGCTATATTGTCACCATCTCCCCCTTGCCGTGCTAATTTAGGACTTGTGGAGGTTTCTGGGGAAGGCACTCTCCAACTTGTTTATTCCCACTTTACCCAAGGTATCAGCCCTACATTGTGGGTTGGATACATTGGATACTCACGGAAGGGCAGTTATAGAGGTGGTTGTCTTGTCCATGCACCATTTTTAGATTGCCCTGCCAACGGCAAGGCTCTGCACCTGTACAAACGGATGTGGTACTTCCTTATTATAGAGCACAAACTTCTTATCTCCCGAGTCCTTTTAGTTACACACCCTTAACTGCCTACTTGGTCTCTCCATAACTCAAGACTTTAGTTTGCACTTTGTTTTAGTCTCACGTTTTGCTTCCCTTTAAGTGTTTTCCCTATACACATAGCGGCTGCTCATCACAGACTTATGCTGCGTACACACAGTACGACAGCAACGATCAGATAATGATCAGACGATCGTTGTCTGATCATTCTGCATGTGCTGGATCGAGCATGCAGCAGACCCGCCACTACTATAACGACCCAGTCCCTATAGTAAACAGGCTAATGTGGTTGATATGGTCTGCCTGCTTGCACAGACGACGGTAGTTCGTCGTCAACTACCATACATGGACATGCATCGTCTATCGTATGGTCGTTAGCAGGGCCCAGAAACTGTCAGATTTTAACGACAGGATCGTTATCGTTGAAATCTGACATGTTATCGTACTGTGTGTACGGGCCATTACACTCCTTTTCCTCTGAACCATGTCAATCACACTCACCCAATTTGCCTCTTTGTAACTTTTTCCTACTGTCTAGTATTTGATATCCTATATTTGTTCTACTATTACATTTTAGCCTATCATGCCTCTATAGCTAACTGGAATATACAATTTACCTTTCTGCTTATTCTGGGCATACACTATACAATTATCAGTCAGATATCTGTCCAATCTGGCATGTTGGAATGAAAACCTGGTAATGTATGGGAGCAAATGACAATCGTCCATTTGCTCACAAACACTGGAAAACAGACAAAAATGGTTGTTCAGACAAATTGGTAAAAACACACAAATTTAACCAATTTGAACAATTGTTTTTTGTCAGTTTTTCAGTGTTTAAAACCATATGATCGACTGTCATTTGCTCCCATACATTATCAGGTTTTCATTCCAACCAGCCAGATTGGACAGATATCTGACAAATAATTTTATAGTATATGCCCAGCATTAGGCTTCTCTGTTATATTCACCTAAACATCTCAATTTTTACGTAATTCTACTATTCACTGCGAACTCTACTCCTTTTCTTCTGCGCCCTCTCAGTCACATTCACCTGAATTCTCCCTTTGTCATTTTTCTCATACTGGCCAAAAGTTGATGTCCTTCCTTTGTTCTACTGCTACATTATGGCCTATCATGCCACTATGGCACATCGGAATATACAACCAACCTTTCTGTTGAGACCTTTCCACAATATTCACCTAATTATATTAATTTCTACGTACTTTTACTATTGAGTTAGTCTTCCTTTTCTTACCCAGTTATGTTTCCCTTTTGTTTGATTGATTCTATTTTTTTTTTTGTTCCCCATAATATACCAATATTATTGAGACCCCCTTACTGTAATGTTTTGCATTTTCTCTCCTCAAGTTGGTAAATTTATATTTGATTTACATTTTTTTTGTTTGCTCAAGATTTTCCTGACACTCTCTGAACTCCACTCTCCAGAAATGGTTATGTTTGTTTGGATGAGAAAATTTAGAAACATGGTGGAAGCATTGACATTAAGTTGAATTTTGGTTAATGCTATGACTGTGGATATTGATTATTTTGTGCTTATCTCAATTACCACCTGATTCATTTATCGCCATTATTTGTGCAGCATTTTTTTTATGTTATTCTGCTTATCTTTGCTCCCAGAAGTACCTTTGTATTCATGTTCCCAATTTTTGTATCTCAGTCTCATTCCTCATGATTATTTTTTACTATTGTATCATTATGTACAATAAAAAGGATTTTATTATTTTTTTTTAAATAGTGTCATTCATTTTTGTGGAAAGGATCGATATGAGCAACTATATATTATGTGTTCCACAGAAAGTTGGTTATACACTTGCCTTTAATAAAAAAAATAATTCAGGAAACTGGGGACTTGCACATAACAATTATAATTTCCAAATATTAATATAAAATTTATCAAAGCTTGAAGAGAGATAAAGTGGAGAGAGATAAAGTACCAACCAATCAGCTCCTGTCATTTTTCAAACAGCCTGTAACATGACAGTTAGAAGCTAGTTGGTTGGTACTTTATCTCTCTCCAAGGCTTAGGGGTCTATTTACTGAGCCTTAGGGCCTGATTCAGACCCGGTCGCTAAGTTGCGCTCGCTCGCTTTCAGCGATGGTTGCCTGTCTGCGCATGTGTATGCATCGCAGTGCTCGAACCAGTCACTGTGACGGGGAAGCGATCGCTCGTAGCCCACAGACGGGCCGCTACTTTGAGTGACAGAATGTGCCGTTTGTGTTTGGTAACGCTGGAAGGTGCTTGTGAACGGAGGAGTGGTGCTGCAAACGCAGACGTGTCTGACCGTCAAAACGGAGTTTAATGGGAGTGCTTAATTAGCAAAGTAGCGTCATTGTACACGTGACTTGGGTGTATTTCAGGCTGAACTGATCACACTGTTGTGGTGGGGTAAGGTCTACCACAAGAGCTGCGTGCAGCAATAAAGCCATTCGATGTACTCGATTAATCACTCACTTCCTGGAGATGACGTGTGCTACGAGTGAGAGATGGGTGGCTTTATACTACAGCGTGCGTTCGCTCTGCCATCGCACTGTAAGACAGAGGGCGTCTTTCAGCCAGACAGTGCGATCGATTATTTGCATACCAGGCCTCATTTTTGCTGCAAAAGAGACCAGCATAACGACCGGGTCTGAATTAGGCCCTTAGATGGAGGTAAAGTGAACGGAGATAAAGTACCAGCCAAACGGCTACTAACTGCCATGTCACAGGTTGTGTTTGAAAAATGACAGGAGCAGGTTGGTTGGTACTTCATCTCTGTCCACTTTATCTCCAAGTTTTGTTAAATCTCCCCCATGTTTCAGCATTCTGCAGGTCACTGCCCTGTTACTAGTAGATAGATACTGAAATATAATTATTTCTCATACACACATGGACAATGATAACATTCTAAAAAAAAGTTACTTTAGAACAGTTTGGATGACAGGTGACTAGGTGAACTCCCTTTCACCATGAGTTATGGAGGATGTGGTTCCTATTTGTTATGGATCTGGGTCTACCTTCCATTCTAACTCCTCACTTGATAACGGTTTTGGAAATTTATACTTACTGATATTTTACTTGTACTTTTTCTATGTATATTCATGCTTCAATAAATACAATTGTTTGAAAAACGCAGCAGCTCCGTAGATAGGCCAAAGAGTGATCTTACATGGAACAGCAAGCCGTGCATCCTATTACATAACGTGACTGACACTGACTCAGCACCCGCCGCCGACCCCGGGGGAATGATGATGATGACGTCACAGACTCGCTGCCCGTCACGCGGCTGAGCAGCCGCCCGTCATACTGTCACGTGCCCGGCTGGGAATCTCCCGGCTCAGAGGGCGGGCACCGGGGAGGTCATGTGACGCCGGGGCTCGGCGGTGACGGTGAGCGGAATAGTACGGGAAGGAAGCAGCGCTGCGAGGACAGTTCGCCTGGGGAGAACAGGTGAGGAGCCTCCGCCTGTCCTGTCACCGTGTATCCCTATATGTGTATATGCCTGCTCAGCCCTCTCTCTTCCTGCGTCACCTGTCACCCCAGCACTACCTGCTGCCTCTCTGCCTGTATATGCCACCTATCACCCCAGTGTCCTGTACTTCACCTGATCTACACTTGAGCTGTGTAATCTTGTTTGTATTATCCGCCGTCCCAATAAATGAAGTACTATTTACCTATATTTGTCCCCTGGTAACCCCAAAGTTTCTGCACCCATGCTATCAGCATGTTACACCCAACATGTATGTTTAACGCCCCAAAGCTGTTTGTCACTCTCAGTACCTGCACCTGTCATGTATTATATACTGCATCCTGCAACCCCGGTAATACTTATTTTCTTTCTCCCCTCAGTCTAATAAATAACCTCTGTGACTTTGTCACCCTTATAATACTTAGGTTACCTGCACCTTCTCTACCTGTGTACGTTTTTGCTCACCACTATATAAAATACAAATGTGTAAACAAAACATTGTTTTTAGGCTTCTGATTTTATAACGTGTGAAAGACCAAGGCACGTAGATTGTAATTTGCATTACGAATAGTATTCCAATTAATATATCAGATAAAACCTAGAATTTTACTTCTCTCAGTTGATGGCATCAGGATACATATAAGACTGAAGCCAATTGAACATCAAAGATATATTGTAATAATTCACTGTGACTCTTGGTACAGGAAGTAAAAACAGAGACCAGTGACGGTGTAATATTGTTAAAAAGATCACCATACCCAAAGGGAATAAATACAAGTACATAACATAATGCTAAAATAACTTACAGTACATTCTATGGTGGAGATATTCGGTGTGGCTCTCCTCTGCCCCTGAAGATCCAGAACTGCATCGAGTTAGGACTGTTACACAATTTGCAGAGTACAGTAGATGATACAAACAAAATGTTTCTGTATTGTAGTACATCCCAGAGTTGTTCTGCTGTATCTTCTACATTACAACCTGTTTCATGGTCCTAATGCTGCCTCCTTTCTGCAGATACATACATATGGTTCTCAATCTTCAGGGTCCGAAAAGAGACACTGTCTGGTCATTAAGGAAAAGCCCAATATTTCCAACAAATGTTCATAAAGAAATCTACTCTTTTTTTTATTTGTAATACAGTGTATTAAATTGATTTTGGGGAATGAAAAACCTTTTTAATAATATTTTTTTACTCCTGTTCCCTATTTTAACTTCCTATGTGCCTCATCTATGAGACTTCATCTGAGAGGATATACTGCTGCAGTACATCTCTCTTATGATTTGTCATATACAAAACACATCAGTGTTCTGCCATATCTTCTGCTTTACAAACTGTCTAATGGTCCTACTACGAAATCCAGTCACATTGCCGACATTCATAATCCAAATGTTGACACTAGAATGTTGACATGGTGTAACATGTAGACTTCTTCAAAAGTTGCCATGTTCACAATGTCGCCATCTGAAATATCAACATTCTCAGAATGCTGATGGTTAGGTTTAGGCACTAGGGGGAGAGTTTAGGGATAGGCAGAAAATGCTCACCCAAAACGCCACCCTGTCAGGCATCAGAGCCGGCAGTGACTGTCACATGACTGCCGGAAGCCCCACTGGAGCCGCTGCAGCCACCTGGACCATGTAATTGACTGCTGGGCCACCAGGAACATTATGTCGATATGCTGTCATGTCAACGTCATCCGAGTAGACATGATGAATATCGACATGGTCAAACAACTGTTGACTAACCTACAACACCTCCTGCTTCATCCTTTCTGCAGCTTCATATGGTTTGGGATCTTCAGAGCTGAGAAGAATCTCACCCAGGTCATTAAGGATGGGAACAATATCCTCTTCCTATGTTCATAATTTTACTTTTTTGTACCATGATGATGAATCGCAGTGAACTATACACCATATACTTTTGATGTTTTGTTTCATGAGACTTGAGAGTGCCACAGAGGCTATCATCTCGGATAATCTAAAGAAGTAGTTTTGTGAGCCCCATTTTGTGTATCAAGAGCTATATTGGGTGTTATAAACTGCCTCTTCTAGTCAGTGTCCATGTGCTTTATGTTATGATTCCATCGCCCAAAGAAACCTGGCAATAGTACCACCTGAATAGTGTCTATGGGAAACCCTGAGAGGTTGGGGACCGGTACAAGTGTCCCCTTTGTTCCCTCCCTGTTGCCGGGCATGGGTCTACATACCTAATTTTTCGCACAGATAGGGCTATGCTGCGTAGCTGTTCCTCTCTTTACAGCTCAAAGTGGTATCAAGGTTCCACCTCAACCAGGACCAGGCCCACCAAGAACCGCGGCGGGCCCAGGTAACAGGGGGTGTGGCCTAATTGCGGGAGGCATGGCCACGCCCCCTTCAGGGAAAAAAACAAGATTTTCAGCGCCGCTGCTCGCTGGCGAGGGGGGTGCTCTGAGCCCCCTCAGCCCGGTGCAAAGCCAGTGTGATCACTCCCCCCCCACAGGCATAGGAGACTGCTGTGGCTGCTGTTCAGTAGCCACGAGCAGTCTCCCACTGCAGCTCAGCACACGCTGTGTGCTGGGCTGCTGTGAGGGAGGGGGGTGCGGTGCCGGGCCCTCAGGAAGCCCGGGCCTGGGTAATTGGTACCCGCTCCCGCCCCCTCTCAGCGACCCTGACCAGGACATTATCATTCATGATTTGGGGCTGAATCAGTCATTTGGTACTGACCAATTTCTGCGCCTCTTAAGCTGGGTGCACACTTACCCAACAGAGTAGCTGACCAAGCTGCCAATCTGGTATACACTATAACTATACACTTACCAGTCGGCCGCTCGATATGTCTGGCAGACATCACAACTGGGAGGGTGTTTAAATTTACCTCTCTAGTTGTGATGTCAGTGTCGGTAGTCCTTACAGCCAGTGCGGCTGCGTAATTTGCATATTTGTGTGGTACCACTATGTATGGATACGTTCACCTCTGAATCATGCCTATTATGCTACACTCTAGGGCCGCCAGTAAGTCACGTTATGCAACACTCTAGTACCTCCATTAGTTTACATTATGCCACACTGTAGTGCTACCAGTAGGCCACGTTATGCCACACTGTAGTGCCACCAGTAGGTCACATTATGTCACACTGTAGTGCCACCAGTAGGTCACATTATGCCACACTGTAGTGCTGCCAGTAGGTCATTATGCTGCACTGTAGTGCCTGCAGTTGGTCATGTTATGCCACACTGTAGTTCCCCTCCCAGTAGATCACATTATGCCACACTGTAGTGCCCTACCAGTAGTTTACATTTTACTACACTGTATTGCCCTCCCAGTAGTTCCCTCCCTCCCATAGGTCACATTATGCCACACTGTATAGCCTCCAGTAGGTTACATTATGTAACACTGTAATGCCCCCAGTCAGATTACAGTGCACTATACTTTACCATTTCTATGTCACTGCCAGAGCCACCCCATAGAAGGGCATCTGGCCATCCCATCCCACCCCCACACCCATAGAGGTTTTTGTTTTTTTTAACTGACAAATTTGTTTTAATTACCTGCCCAATGATCAGTCCCATTAGGGCAACTACCCATCTAGAAAGTTTGCTCCTGATCATTCGTAACAGCTCCTCCTAGTGATCTATTAGTTACTATTTTCAGATAATATACTGATGCTTATTTGTTCTTCTTTGATGAGCATAGAGCAGGAATTCTTATTCTTAAGTGTATGTAAAACAGTCCATGAGTACAAGTCATATTTTTGGGGGAAATTACAAATTTGGAACAAAGCACAGGGAAACAAAGAGGGGGGATGTAGGTTAGGATATCCAAGGCTAGTTTTGTGATATTACATCTTTGGGGGGGGGGGATACTCAGTTAAGCAATGGAACCTTGTGGTTGACTACATGTCCACCTTTCGAGTTTAAAAGAGCATATGGGCAGCCATACTTTACACAATACATTTTGAGAAGGAACATCCAAGTTCCATAATATGCTAGATGTTGCATCCAGGTTATTACATACTGCATCATTAATTAGGTAGATAAGATGTTAACATTAATCATCATGCCTAGACTACTGCAATGCTCTCTATCTTGGGCTCCCAGCAAAAGAATTGCACCGCTTGCAGATGGTACAAAATGCAGCTGCCAGGCTATTAACCAACCAGCCACATATCACCCATTCTGTACTCCCTTCACTGGATGCCTGTAAGATGGCAAATTGTTTTCAAGATTGGCTTACTGACTTTCAAAGCTCTACATGCCCAGGGCCCAAGGTACTTGAAGCAGCTTCTGATCCCTTACTGTCCCACTGTATTACTGCGATTTGTTGACGAAGGACTATTAACAGTACCTAGAACCTCCCGGAATACATTTGGGGTCGAGCTTTCAGCTTTGTGGCTCCGTCTTTATGGAACTTACTTCCTCACACAGTTCGAGAAACCTTCACTATAGAGTCTTTCAAAAATTGATTGAAGACTTCCTGTTTGCCCAAGCATTTCACTAATGTTCCTTGTTAAGCTTGTTTTGTATTTTGTCATCAATCATATTAGGAGAAACTTGCTATATAAATAACTTATTAATAATAATAATTAGCATAGACTCATAAGAATTGCAGCATAGTTGTGTGTAAAAGTGTGTGCCTATGTATATATAATGTATATGGTATGATAGGGAAAGGATAGTTGTGTGGAAATGGCAGCTGCATCACCCCATCCAGTCACTGCCTAGACAAGACTGTCCCTCAAAACTCAGCATTAGAGCAAGGAGACTTGTGAGGAAAGCCACAGAGAGGCCAATTATCACCTTGAATGAGCTACAGAGTTCAGTGGCTGAGACTAGAGTGAAGGTGTTTCATTGGGGGTTGGGTATGAAATCCCGGCTGTCGGGATTCTGCTGTTCAGAATACCGACAGCTGCATTTCGACAGACAGAATCCCGACACCCATAGGAACGCACGGTGAGTAGTTTCCTAACCCTCCCTCCCCGGTACCTAACCCTAACCTCCTCCCCCTCCCCGCACCCTAAACCTAACACCCCCTCCCGGGTGCCTAACCCTAACCCTTCCCCTAGTGCCTAACCCCGCACCCTAACCTACCTCTAACACCCCGATACTTACCTTCAGGATGCCGACGGTCAGGATACTGGTGCCGGGATCCCGACCTGTCGGGATTTCGGTGCCGGTATTTAGATCATCGGCATGCCGGGATGCCGAGTACATCCCTGTTCATTCAACCATATTAAGAGCTCTGCATACAACTTGCCGGTATGGAAGGAGGACTAGAAGGAAGCTAGTACTGATGAAATACCACATGAAAGCATACAGAAGTTTGAAAGAAAACATCAGAGTGACCCAGCAAAAATGTGGGATAAGGTTTTGTGGTCAGACAGATGTTGAGCACTTTGGCTGCAATTCAGTGTTGCACAGTCCTAACACTGTCCATGTTAGGATTATTCTGGTGTCCGCATCATGTTGTGAGGATGCTTTTACATAGCAGGGACGGGGAGAAAGTTCACTTTTTTTTTCTTTGGGTTCCATTGGGTCCACCGGATCTACCTTGGGGTATGTAGTTGGATCGCATCCAATGCACCAAACCGCAAAAGCTTTGGAGCTCCCAGCATGCACTGGTCCTCCTCCCTATATTCCCCGCCACCAGCTACAGGCATTCAGTTTTTTTGTTTGGTGCGCAGCAAGACGCACCTGTTATAGCAGCGGGACATCTAGGCAGTCCTAGGCTTTTTTCTTTTATGTTTTACCTTAAGTTTTTTCGAACTTCAGAGTTTAGCAGTACCAGGCGCCGTTCAAGACACTGGCGGCCGGAGCCATATCGTCTGTCTCCGGGGACAGGTCATAGGACGCACTAGAGCACACTACTATTCGTCTTGCTACTGTGAGGTCAGCGTACCCGGCCGTCAAAATCACAGTCTAGGGAAAATAAGCGCTCCCCATGACCCCAGACGCAAACTTCCGAATACGGATCCCGACGTCTGGCTTGCTATATTTGGCCACCTCGTGTGTGAGATGCTCGCAGTTGGCGTTTGTGTGTGTGTGTGTGTGTGTGTGTGTGTGTGTGTGTGTGTACTGCTGAAGGTAGTCTCAGAGGTTTTGGTCTGTCTCTCTATATACATCTCCCTTGGGTTTGGCATATAGTGTACTCTATATCCTACCATTACCCCTCCGGGGCTGGTCTGTTGATTCAGAGTCCATATTATTTTAGCAGATGTGCGTATTTATGCATTGTGTGTGATTATATTGCTAGCTGCTATGTTTATTCTGCCTGTTCATCCCTCTGAAGGTGTGTGAGGTGTTTTTCATTGATAAAAGTCACATTGCATTTATGCTGTATACCTTATACCATTTATACATTTGTCTGAACTGCCAGTGCTAAGATCATTTAAGTCCTGTGCTGCAGGCTTGTCTGCAGGTTGTTATCTAGGATAGATTGTGTAGTACTGTTGTAACAGCTACCTTGTATCTCCGGTACATTTGCACCAGCACTAGAGCCACCCGAGTGGCTGCTTGGTCTCAGATTTTGTCGCACTTAGTGGACAAAGCCGCAGAAGCACGGGCTCCGGCTGCAGTGCCTCATGCTATGGGGTGTTCAGAGCATTTGTATCCTTCTATGTCTATGTCCCCCATGAATTCCTGTTGCGTTTATTCTACTGCTCACTCTAGTCAGAGTATGCCGCTGTCTACAGCCTCTCCGCTGGCAGATAGACCAGTAGCAGTGAAGCAGGGGCATAGGAGAGGTGCTCATCACCCATGGCCTTTTAGAGTCTGACTCTTACTCCTCATCAGACTCGGATATCAGAGTTCTGGGTCTGTCTCAGTGAAAGAAGACCATCAGTCCCTTTAAAGGGATGTCCCCGCTCTGTTAAGAGTGGTTAGACTGTCCTCACTAGAGGAAAGAGGAGGTTTTTGCTGACATCTAGGGATCCAGTCTTTAGACGTCTGAAGCATGGGTACTCCTGGTAAGCATTTCCATGCTACAAGGAATATAACCTCTCGGTACCCATTTGCACCAGCAGAGTGTAACAAGTGGGAGTTCCCCCAACGATAGAGGCACATATGACGGTGGTTCAGGAGCACTAAGTTACCCATTCCTGTAGCATCTTCTTTAAAAGAGGTTACAGATAGAAAAATTTACAATTATTTGAAATCAATGTTTTCATTATCTGGAGCCATTACCAGACCAGCCACGGCTGTAGCCTGGGTGGCCAAAGCTATGGAGGATTGGACAAAGTCGCTTGAGGATATTATATCTCATGCAACCAGAGAGCAGCAGTCTCTTCTCAGCCAGATGCGAGAAGTAGCTGTGTATATGGGGAAGCGGTTAATAACGCAGGTATTCTGGCTTCTAGTGTCTCGGCATACTCAATGGCAGCCCGAAGATCCCTACGGCTAAAGACCTGGAAGGCAGATGCAGGGTCCAGAAAGGCTCTAGAATCTTTGCCTTTTGCGGGGAAGATACTGTTTGGACCAGAGTTGGATGACATAATGACTTCTTCGGCAACACCGAGGTTGGCTGAATTGCCATCTATGTCCACCTCTAAGAGGCAGTCATCATCTCGGTCCTTTCGTCCACATGGTAGGACAAAGAAACAGTCCTCTGCTAGACAGTCATTCCCACAGGAAACCGCAGCCCAAGAAATCTTGGTCAGCCAAGCGCCCGGCGTCTAAGCCTACTGTCTGCTGGGGCGGGCCTTCCCCTGCAGAATGTCAGGGTTGGATGCCGACTTTTACAGTTCACCCAGACTCAGAACCACAGATGTCTGGGTGCGAGAGCTGGCTCTCAGGGTTATGCCATCATGTCTCTGAGGCATCCCTCTCAAAGGTTTGTGGGCACAGCCCTTCCTGCAGACCCGGTCAGAGCATGGGCCTACCAGGAGTCTGTTGGCGCCCTCCTGAAATCAGGAGTCATAATCCCCTTTCCTGTGATGCAACAGGGAAAGGGTTATTATTCAAATTTATTTTTGATTCAAAAGCCCAATGGGTCACACCGCCCTATCTTGAATCTGAGATCTTTCAACAGATTCATCAAGGTGCCCAAATTCCGTATGGAAACCCTACGGTCATTTATGTTGATGTTGGAGCCTGGAGACTTTGTGGTCTCACTGGACATACAAGATGCATGTCCCGATTACTAGATCCCACCAACACTTTCTGACGTTAGCAGTGGATCAGCAACATTATCAATTTCAGGCTCTACCCTTCGGTCTGGCCACAGCCCCTCGGGTATTTACCAAGATAATGGCAGTCATGACGGCTCGTCTCAGGCAGGGAGCCAGGATACTGCCATATCTAGACGACCTCCTGATATTGGTACAATCTCAGGAGATGTTACAATGCTATCTACAATGTCATCTACGGATGACCATTGTCTGCTTACAGGAGTACGGCTGGGTAATCAATTGGAAAAAGTTGTTTCTTTCTCCAACTCAGCAGATGGTGCACTTGGGGGCACTGCTGGATTCGCTGGGAAAGAGGAATCTTCTACCAGAGGACAAGATTGTAGCACTACAGGGGCGTGTGCACATTCTACTTTGCAAGCAAACCGTGTAAGTTCACTTGGCTATGCAGATGCTGGGCTCCATGGTAGCCACATTTAACATGGTGGCTTAGGCCCAATGTCATTCCAGGTCCCTACAGCTGTGGATCCTGGCCCAGTGGGATGGTCAGTATCATCAGATAAAGTCTCAGATGATTCGCATATCATCAGAGGTTCGCCTTTCCCTCGCTTGGTGGCTGGAGATGATTAATTTAAACAAGGGTCGTCCGCTTTGGATCCTGGAATGGGTACTCCTCACCATGGACGCAGTCTGCGAGGATAGGGAATAGTGACGGGTCATCGCACCTTCCAGGAAAGGTGGACGGACCAGAAAAGTCACCTACTGATAAAATATATTGGAGCTTCGAGCAGTGAACAAAGCACTCATACTGGTACAGGACCTCCTTCAGGGCAGGCCTGTCCAGGTTCAGTGCGACAATGCGACAGCAGTGGCCTACATCAATCATCAAGAAGGCACACGAAGTCTGGCAGCCATAAAGGAAGTGGCAAAGATTCTGCTGTGGGCAGAAGGCCATCTTCCAGCATTATCGGCAATATTCATCCCAGGTGCTCTCAACTGAGAGGCGGACTTCCTAAGTCGCCAGAACATACATGCCGGAGAATGGGCTCTTCATCTGGAAGTGTTTCAATTCCTGGTGGACAAGTGGGGATTACCAGACGTAGACCTCATGGCATCACGTCACAACCACAAGGTCCCCAGGTACGGGTCCAGAACAAGTGACCCCTCAGCCGCCTCCGTGAATGCTCTGGCGGTGACATGGAACTTCAGGTTGGCATACTTGTTTCTTCTAATCTCCCTCCTCTCAAGAGAGGTCGGGAAATTCAAGCAGGCGGCAGGATGATACTAATAGCCCCTGCCTGGCCCAGGAGGCATTGGTTCGCCGATCTGCAACGTCTATCCGTAGACAGTCCACTTCCACTGCCTCTAAGACAGTATTTGCTAATGCAGGGTCCCTATCTTTACCAGGATTTACCCCGACAGCTTTGACGGCATGGCTCTTAAGTCTTCCATCTTTAAAGCTAGGTCTTTTTTCCTCTTCTGTGATTCAGACGATGCTGAGAACAAGGAAGCTTCTTCTCTTTGCATCTATCACAGAATTTGGCATCTATTTTTTTCTTTTGGTGTTCCCACAGAAAATATGACCCTAAGATGTTCAAGGTATCAATAGTACTTGCTTTTTTGCAGGCTGGATTAGACTTAGGTCTTCACCTGGCTACCTTGAGAGTCCAAGTTTCGGCTTTGACAGTTTGGTTCCAGCGCAAGATTGCCCCTCTGCCGGATGTTAGAACATTCTTACAGGGGGTTCTTCGGCTGTGACCTCCATTTCTCCCCCCGGTGGCACTGTGGGATTTACCTTTTGGTTCTCAGGGCACTGCAGAACCCTTGGATAAGGTGGACTTGAGATGGTTGACAGCAAAGACACTTTTTCTCCTCGCCATCTCTTCAGCTCGCAGAGTTTCTGACTTGGCAGCATTGTCATGTAGCTCTCCATATTTTTTTAATCAAAATAGAGCTATCCTCCGTAAGAGGGCGGGCTACCTCCCAAAGGTTGTTTCCTGTTTTCATATAAATGAGGAAATTGTAGTCCCAGCCTTTAAGTCATCAGACCTGTCTACAGGTGAAGCTTTCCTGGATGCAGCTTGAGCCCTTTGTATTTAAGTGGATTGGACCAGCTCCATCAGGAAATCAGATTCTCTCTTTGTGTTATATGGATTTCACAAATGATGTTGGCCAGCAGACAAACAAACTTTGGCTCGCTGGCTTCGTATAACTATTTCTCAGGTCTGTACAGTGTGATCTCCCTGTTTCTAACAAGGTGACAGCATATTCAACTCGGTCTGTTGGACCATTGTGGGCGGTAAGACATGGCGCCTCGGCTGTACAGCTGTGCAAGGCAGCCACTTGGTCTTTCGTTAATACGTAATCAAGTTTTATGCTTTTGATACATATGCCTCCCAGGATGCTTCCTTGGGGCGGCGGATTCTCCTCTGTGCGCAGGTGTGGCCCCATCCTTAAGGGAACTGCTTTAGGACGTCCGCCAAGGTAGATCCTGTGGACCCTATGGAACCTGAAGAAGAAATACAGAATTATGGTATAACATACCTTTTGATAATTATTTTTCTTCGAGGTCCATAGGGGTCCACAGGGCACCCACCCTGATGCACCTGGCCTCAGCTGGGATCTGTTCATTAGCCTTTTTTCACAGATTCCCTCTTCGTATGTTGAGTGTTTCTTATGGTAGTTTTACTTCCTTCTTCACTCTCCGTCTGTTGCAGTTAGGCTTGGTTACAAACTGAATGCCTGTGGCTGGGGGCGGGGTATATAGGGAGGAGGACCAGTGCATGCTGGGAGCTCCAAAGCTTTTGCTGTTTGGTGCATTGGATGCAATCCAACTACATACCCCAAGGTAGATCCTGTGGACCCTATGGACCTCAAAGAGAAATAATTATCAAGGGCATGTTATACCATAATTCTGTATTTTACAAAGTTCGCATCTCAATCCAATCTGTGGCAGTGTATGAAAATTGCAGCCCCCAAGCGTCATCCTACCAATCTAAACAACCCGGAGCAAATCTGCAAAGAAGAATGGATCACTCCCAAACAGTTTGTAAGCCTGGTAAAAATGTAAACTGAAAGATATAAACAGGGGCGGATTGGGAAGCAGAACCAGCCCGGGAAATTTCTGAAGCAGCCCTTAATGAGGAAACACCCATGGAAACCAATCAGCTTCTACCTATAACTTTTATAGAATGAATTTGAATTTGATAAATGCAACCTCAAAGCTGATTGGTTGCCATGGGCAACTTTTCCACTGGCTCACTTCTCCACTCTTTTCGCAGCTTTATACATCTACTCTATTATGCCAAATCCACCACTTCCCTCTGGAAGAGAGAAGGTTCCATGCTGGTACAACACCCACCTACAGCTGTCTGGGTGTTAATGCTACACAGCTGTAAGCGCAGTACACACAAAGGACCTGATTCAGACTTGCTCACTAGCAAGCGATCGCTCGTTGCTGGGGATGTTTTCAAATGTGCGCATGCGTATAGTTCGCAGTGCGCAAACTAGTACAAGCGATCGGGATGCACTCGCCCGCCCTGCAAAGTCAGCCCAGTGGAATGAGTGACAAGAGAAGCCTTTTGTGGGTGGTAACAGGGCAGGGCAGTAGTAACGGGGGAGTGGAGTTGCGGACGCAGGCGTGCCAAAGTGTTTCAACGCCGTTTATGAGGCGTGCATAATTAACCAGCAGCGTCATAATACACATCACCTGGTTGACTTATACACTGAAGTGCTTGCAGTAGGGTACAGTCAACCGCAAGCGCTGCGGTCATATCCGATGGAACCCGATATTCCGATGGTTGTATATACTTCCTGGAGATGACATACGTTAGTGGGCGGCTAAAGACAGGCTAATGGGTGTCTGAAAATACAAAGTGATCGCTCGCCATTACATAGTGGGCGTGCTTATACCTTGCCATGCGAGCGGCTGCCTTGACGTCACTTAGCTGAATTTCCATAAGCTGGGAGCGAGCGGGTCTGAATCAGGCCCAAAGTTCCTCCCATTAATTTACCACAATAGTCTTGATTTTCAACCACCTACACACAGTGTTGCTGTCACAATAGTATAGGAGTCTCCGGAATTTGCTCATTGCCCAATCAGAGACATAAAAGAACCCTAAACACAAGATACTAAAGCAGAGTCTCTGAGCCCAGGTTCTAATTCCCCATCGTTTGACTGGTGGCAGCCTCAGCTGAGGAGAGCTGTAACCGAAGTTACCTCAGTGCGTTCACGTAGAGTTCCACCCCAGGAGTGGGCCACACTCCTTTTTTGATTGTGTGACGGACACAGGGGGGGCAGGTCTAAGATACATGGTCTAAGCAGAGAGCGAGCCTCCTTGCAACTGTTGGAGGATCAGGGTGTTGTCGCCATTATTGCTATGATCGGGGGAGACCGAGACAATAGGTAGAGAGAGATGTGGAGAGAGAGACAGGGAGCAGAAAGATGTGTAGGGAGAGAGAGGGATATGGAGCTGAAAGACGTGTGGGGAGAGAGAGAGACATGGAGGTGAAAGACGTGTGGGAAGAGAGGGAGGTTGAGAATAAAAACGTGTGGGGAGAGAGATATGGGGGAGAAAAAGATGTAGGAGGGACTGAGGGGGGGAAGGTACATTTCCCCTTCAGTTTTTGTACCTGGAAGTGATGTGAATTGAGGGTGGAAGTGCGGTTTCCTAGCCATACAGTCCACCAAAAAAGAAAGATGTCCGCTCGGAATGCTTCAAGCTCGGTGGCTCGCTACAACATTATATTCCCTCTCTATGCCCACGTGGATAATAGGGAATGACGTTGGACAGTGATTGATGACGTCAGGGTACAAAAACTGAAGGGGATCTATCCACTTCTGGGGGGGGGCAGAGAGGAAAAAAACTGCTAAAGCTAGAGACCCAGCAGGTCCAGAATACTAGTACAATATAATAAATCATAACCCAAAATATCAGTGTGTGCTGTGAGCTGTTATTTCTCATCATTTATCAAAGTACAGTCCCCTATCCTCTATTTAATAATACCTCATATCAGTGCTGAGAGCTGTGTTATTCCTCCTCATATACTGTATCACTGTACAGTCACCTCTACTCCATATAATACCACATAACAGCAGAGGTGTAACTAGACTTAACGGCGCACAATGGCAACTGAAAAAATGGCACCCCTTGATACCTGTGCTTTCAAATTCTTAAATGTTTTACTCCAATAAACATACAATGGAAAGGGAATAGGACAGGGATGAATACCACATGCCGCTCAGACCTCCCACTAATTTTTCTCATGTCTCTCCATATACGCACTCACAGGCCTTCCCACAAGCATGTAACATATCTCCCCACATGTAACAGAGGCATTTAACACATGTCCTACACACATGTAACACAAACGCCACATGAATTTCCCCCCCCTCCCCATAACAATATCACCAGCCCCCTTAGCCCCCACTACCCATGTCTGTGCTCCGCCCCTAGCAGTGTCATCAGCCCCCTCTCTTCAGATTAATCTGTGCCCACCCCCCCCCCCACCCCCCCCTCAAGTTCTTACCTGTATCCTGTGTGGCTGGGGCAGGTCCTCCTATTCTGGCTGTCTGCTTCCTCTGCAGCTGCTCTGCCTCAGACAGGAAGTGAAAGTAAACAACATACTCTCTGTCTGTCTGAGGCTGAGCACGGGGTCTCTGTTGTGCTGCGGCCTCACGATGTCTCCTCCTTTGCTCAGAGGAGCGCTAAGCATGAGGAGGAGCCAGCCACCAGTAAGGAAGGTAGGGGATGTGCTTCTGTGCCATACAGGCCGTGCCGTGCCGCTGCACAGCCCAATTAAGAAGGATCTCTATCCTTAGCCTCCGCAGCAGATCACACACGTGACCACACAGCTCAGCATCCGCGATCAGTGCCCACTGCCCTAAGCATGGCCGCAGCACTGTAGCTGTGTGATTGTGGGTCTCGGCTTCTAATGACATAGGCCGTCCAGCCCAGCGGGGATCTGGCCCAGCGGGAAGTATCCCGCTTTCCCGGTGGCCCAATCCGCCCCTGGATATAAAGCTGTAATTGAGACAAAAAGTGGTACTACCAGTCTGCAGGGATTAAATACCTAAGGAAAAGAATAAATTACTGTATATACACTGTTCTCCCTAGGGCCTTTCTCACGGGTGCACCACAGGGGCAAACGCAGGATTTCTAGAGGGGTGTTTCCAAAATCTTGATTTTAGTACAAGTGTGGCCTGTCCATGAAGAGGGCATAATTAGCATCTAACCAGCTATAATATACGTCATACGAAGTATAGTGTATGTACTATGTAGTAATTCTAACATATAAAGGATCAGTGATCACAGTAAGCCATTACATGTGGTCAGTAGAGTCATCCTGCCTGAGCTGAATGTTTTTTTTTCAGATGTGGGCTCCATTCCTGATCATTTAGTAAGTTCGGGAGTCTGGTGGAGCAGCAAAAGAACCTTTCAATGCCCTGGACATATATGTACACATTGATCTCTTTATGCACTGGATAGTGTATTATTATACAGTATTAATAATTGACCCTATATCAGTGCACCCCAAACAGTGCATGTTTTCTAGATCTCTTAGTTGGTGCACAAGTGTATTTATTACTGGCTCACATATTTTATAAGATCAACAGGTGGTGCTAATTATTTAATTTGTGACACTGAGGGGATCTTAAAAACATGCAGCTTTAGTATTATATGCTATTTCTATTGTGGTCATCATGATGTTGGCTGAGGAGTGAGGTTTACAGGCAATCGGAACCCCCCTGCGGTTGCCTATGCACCGCCTTGCAGTTTTCCCACACCGTGCTGCACGGCCAATGCGATATATCTTTGAAAGACGACATTCACAGATGTATTGTGTGTACACAAAAGCAGATGCACTAAACGATCTATCGTTTGTTGGCTAGTATGTACCCACTTTTAGCCTTGAGAGGTCCTGACAGAGTTTAAATCAATGTCCTTCATTCTTATTATGCCAATATTTTTGTCTTTCCTCACTTTGGTACTATAGAGACTATAGCTCTTCCTGCTTCGCCTTGGTAAGAAGCAATAACACCAATAGAAAACAAGATCCATAAGCATTTTGTTTTTGAAACAACGGGTGAGAAATACTCCTCCTCCGTCAATTCCATCCATATGAAATGGTTTAAATGGGGAGAATATAGGGAAAAACAAGGCCATTCCACCATTTATAATGTTCCGGTTGATCTCGGTGTTCTCTGTTCACCTCACGCAGATCCGGGGTAGTTCCATTAACTGATTATTTTGTATTTTGTCTATATGTGTTGTGAAGTGTTTTATAAAACATTTTTCTTGTCCTAAAATGTTTAAGTATCAATTATATGTGCAAGGACCAAGATCGATTGATTTATATTGTGATATGCAATATGTCTGGCTTACCCTTTTTCCCTTCTTTTTCCTTCTGAATCCCCATTTCTTTGTATTAAACTTTCAATAAAAACTATTATTAAAAAAAAAAGAAGCAATAACACCAAGCTGTATTAACGTCTTGGTTACCCACAGTGCGTCACGCTAGTGTTGATGTACTGCATATTGCCTGACAGTGCAGGCTTTTTTTTTTTACTCTGTCGCCCACTGCTGATCTCTTGACAGATGAATATAATTTAATTTCTAATGTCTGATAACATTTGTTTGAACGCATATTAGACAGTGTTTAGAGGGAAGTTTTTATAAGAATTGTCGGTACTTCCGTATCTTTGCGACCCCCTGGTTACGCTACTTACGTATCTTCACTATTCAGTGAAGATACGTAAGTAGCGTAAACTTGAGGAAATACCATTCAGGCCCTTGCGGGCTCGCTTTGCTCGCCACACTGCGGGCACGGTGGCTCGCTTCGCTTGCCGCATGGATTTATTCCCCCTCCATTCCCACTTTGATTGTAATTAATGACGTTGGATGGTAGGGAATGACGTTGGACATTAGCGTAAAGATAAGCCAGTGTCCAACGTCATTCCCTACCATCCAAGTGGGCATGGAGGGGGAATAAATCCGTGTGGCGAGCAAAACGAGCCACCTTGCCCGCAGCGTGGCGAGGGCATGGGAGCCCGCAAGGGGCTGAACAGTATTTCCTGGTAACGCTACTTGCGTAGCGTCACCAGGGGGCCGCAAAGATATGGAAGTACCAAATTGTCTTATAGATCCCTCTGACTGTTCTAAATCCGGATACACACTCGTTGGCAGCATTGCTGGTTTGCTTCAGACTTCCACTGTGCTCAGGGGCAGATTGGGATGGAAAATCAGCCCGGGAAATTTCTGAAAGCAGCCCTAAAGGGGACGGGCGTGTTGAGAAGGTGGGTCTGTTGAAAGGGCAGAGGGCAGGATACTCCCATGACTTAGGGCCTGGAGCTGCTTTTGCAAGCCACTGAGGGGAGCAGGGCGGGCAACAGAAATCTGGGTGAATGATACCCTTTTATTTGGGGCCCCCCATCCCTCTGCACTCGGTACAGGCCAGTCAGTTTGAAAGTCTTTTCTTACCTATATGGTGGTTTCTCTGCAACAGGGAACCTCTGAAGAACTTGAGCCTCACTGGGCAGCGTCTTCAGCCGGTATTCAATATTCATGTAGAAGATCACATTGTCTGGAAGATGCCTGTTTATGTAGAAATATAACTGTCATCATCATAACCTACAGTAGCAGAAGTTTTTGTGCAGGGCAAAATTAATTTCCCTGACCAAACAATTTCTGTGTCTCTAGATGCCCGTATGTCTCTCCATCCCCAGGCTCCCCTGTGGTTCTCCAGGCTCCCTCTGTCTCTCCATCTCCAGGACCCATTGTCTCTCTACAGAACCCCCTATGTCTCTCCAGGACCCCATGTGTTTCTCCATCCCCAGGACCCGCCGTGTCTCTCCATACCCAGGCCCACCTGTGGCTCTCAGCCTCATTCCCTCAGCCCCAGTGTGTCTCAGCCTCATTCCCAAAGCCCCAAGTTTGTCTCAGCCTCATTCCCAAAGCCCCAAGTTTGTCTCAGCCTCATTCCCAAAGCCCCAAGTTTGTCTCAGCCTCATTCCCAAAGCCCCAAGTTTGTCTCAGCCTCATTCCCAAAGCCCCAAGTTTGTCTCAGCCTCATTCCCAAAGCCCCAAGTTTATCTCAGCCTCAATCCCAAAGCCCCAAGTTTGTCTCAGCCTCATTCCCAAAGCCCCAAGTTTGTCTCAGCCTCATTCCCAAAGCCCCAAGTTTGTCTCAGCCTCATTCCCAAAGCCCCAAGTTTGTCTCAGCCTCATTCCCCCAGCACCAGTGTGTCTCAGCCTCATTCCCCCAGCACCAGTGTGTCCCAGCCTCATTCCCCCAGCGTGTTTCAGCCTCATTCCCCCAGCCCCAGTGTGTTTCAGCCTCATTCCCCCAGCCCCAGTGTGTCTCAGCCTCATTCCCCCAGCCCCAGTGTGTCTCAGCCTCATTCCTCCAGCACCAGTGTGTCTCAGCCTCATTCCCCCAGCGTGTTTCAGCCTCATTCCCCCAGCCCCAGTGTGTTTCAGCCTCATTCCCCCAGCCCCAGTGTGTCTCAGCCTCATTCCCCGAGCCCCAGTGTGTCAGCCTCATTCCCCGAGCCCCAGTGTGTCTCAGCCTCATTCCCCCAGCCCCAGTGTGTCTCAGCCTCATTCCCCCAGCCCCAGTGTGTCTCAGCCTCATTCCCCCAGCCCCAGTGTGTCTCAGCCTCATTCCCCCAGCCCCAGTGTGTCTCAGCCTCATTCCCCCAGCCCCAGTGTGTCTCAGCCTCATTCCCCCAGCCCCAGTGTGTCTCGGCCTCATTCCCCCAGCCCCAGTGTGTCTCGGCCTCATTCCCCCAGCCCCAGTGTGTCTCGGCCTCATTCCCCCAGCCCCAGTGTGTCTCGGCCTCATTCCCCCAGCACCAGTGTGTCTCGGCCTCATTCCCCCAGCACCAGTGTGTCTCGGCCTCATTCCCCCAGCACCAGTGTGTCTCGGCCTCATTCCCCCAGCACCAGTGTGTCTCGGCCTCATTCCCCCAGCACCAGTGTGTCTCGGCCTCATTCCCCCAGCACCAGTGTGTCTCGGCCTCATTCCCCCAGCACCAGTGTGTCTCGGCCTCATTCCCCCAGCACCAGTGTGTCTCGGCCTCATTCCCCCAGCACCAGTGTGTCTCGGCCTCATTCCCCCAGCACCAGTCTGTCCCGGCCTCATTCCCCCAGCACCAGTCTGTCCCGGCCTCATTCCCCAAGCACCAGTCTGTCCCGGCCTCATTCCCCAAGCACCAGTCTGTCCCGTCCTCATTCCCCAAGCACCAGTGTGTCTCGGCCTCATTCCCCAAGCACCAGTGTGTCTCGGCCTCATTCCCCAAGCACCAGTGTGTCTCGGCCTCATTCCCCAAGCACCAGTGTGTCTCGGCCTCATTCCCCAAGCACCAGTGTGTCTCGGCCTCATTCCCCAAGCACCAGTGTGTCTCGGCCTCATTCCCCAAGCACCAGTGTGTCTCGGCCTCATTCCCCAAGCACCAGTGTGTCTCGGCCTCATTCCCCAAGCACCAGTGTGTCTCGGCCTCATTCCCCAAGCACCAGTGTGTCTCGGCCTCATTCCCCAAGCACCAGTGTGTCTCGGCCTCATTCCCCAAGCACCAGTGTGTCTCGGCCTCATTCCCCAAGCACCAGTGTGTCTCGGCCTCATTCCCCAAGCACCAGTGTGTCTCGGCCTCATTCCCCAAGCACCAGTGTGTCTCGGCCTCATTCCCCAAGCACCAGTGTGTCTCGGCCTCATTCCCCAAGCACCAGTGTGTCTCGGCCTCATTCCCCAAGCACCAGTGTGTCTCGGCCTCATTCCCCAAGCACCAGTGTGTCTCGGCCTCATTCCCCAAGCACCAGTGTGTCTCGGCCTCATTCCCCAAGCACCAGTGTGTCTCGGCCTCATTCCCAAAGCACCAGTGTGTCTCTCAGTCCCATTCCCCCAGTCCCAGTGTGTATCTCTTTGCCCTATTCACCCAGCCCAAGTGTGTGTCTCAGCCTCATTCCCCAAGCCTCATTCTCCAGCCCCAGTGTGCCTCTCTCAGCCTTATTCTCCAGCCCCAGTTTGACTCTAATTCCCCCCCAGTCCTTGTGTATCTTAGCCTCGTTCCCAGAGCCCCTGTGTGCCTCAGCAGTATTTCCCAGCCCGTGTCAGCTCCCACCCCCCTTCCCGCATGATTAGCTCAGCCCCCCTTCCCCCTGCGCATTGTCAGCTCCCCCTCCCCCCACAGCCAACACTTACCTGATGATGCTCTGTTTGTCTGCTGCTTGTCCTTGTGGCCAGCCTCCGGCATCGCCTGCTGCTCCTCTGGCTGCCCGCTGCTTGTGTCTGTGGCCGGCCGACGGTGTCACCTTGCAGGCTGTCTGTGCTTGTTGCAGCATACACGGAGTGGGGCCGGACTGCGCGGAGGGGCTGGAGGCGGAGCTGTCAGCAGTGACTGACAGGCTCCTCAAAGGCTTATGGGAGGAGCTGCTGCCGGGCATACGCAGCAGCTCCCCTGTCGGCAATTTGTTTTTTTTTCATTAGTAAGTGCGCAGAAACTGTACTACTGTGCTGCCCAATCGGAGCTGAGCTCCGATCGTGGCAGCGGGTGGGTAAGTGGAGGGTGACCGGTCATAGTAGGGAACGGCAAAGCGGGAACCAGCCCGGCATCCGGCAGCCCAATCCGCCCCTGACTGTGCTGTAGGTATTCACTGGTGCTAGATGAAAGCATCTTTGCCATATTGTAGGCCTCACATGTTTGATTTGGCGGCTGCTCCATCAACTGGAGCAGGTAAGTTACCGATGTGTTTTGTGCTCCATGTGGTCTAGAGGGCTTGTAGCATTTTTTTTTTTTTTTTTTATAGTATCCCATATTTGTAGCTGTGTTTAAGATTCTTTTTTTTGCATGTTACTGGAACCAGAGCAGAGGTCTATTATTGAGCAAAAATGTCACTTCATTCAAAAACCATACCTCCATGCTAGCCATTTTTTTTTTTTACAGATTATACTATTTTTCTATATTAATTATGTCCAAATTGCATTTATTTCCTAATTACTGTACCTACTGCATGAATTCTGCTGACTTAGAGTTTTTGTGTATTAAGACAATTAATAAATTTCTTTATATTTGGTATATTTTCTGTTTGTGCAGTGATGGCAAATCAAGGGTTTAATGAGACTCCTGGAAATAAGATGAATGGACACTTAGACGTCTCCCAAGCTAGTCTTTCTAATAAAAATGATACAGACATGTTGGATCAGATTAAACAACTGCTTGTAGAGAACAACAAACTGAAAGGTGACCATAAATTGTATATTTTATTTTTAAATACTAACTTGTCTATGCTTGTATATTACTGACCTTGGTCTGGTAAGGTTTTGTACACAATCTTTACGAAGACGTCTGTTTGTATGTACAGGCCCTCATGCAAAGTTGGATGTATACATAAGTTGCAGGTTTTTTTTTTTTATGCAACTTCTTAAAAAATAATTCATGGTACGTATATTTACCACCAAACAGAGATGTAAATGCACCTGCATGGAGTCGGATCACTTGGGCATAGTTAACCCCTGGTGCAAGTTGTAAGCTAATGATGATAAATGCTGTGTCCGATTTGCCACTTGTGTCTAAGACACACACAGTTATGTAAATACCCTTGTTTAAAAAAAAAAAAAAAAAAAAAACATGTTTCCTACTCCACTTGTGAAGTGGAAGGCTTAATGTTTAATAGTGTGAACCCCAAAAGTTTAAACTCTCTATATTTGCATTTTTGATTTTACTTTTATCAGTCTCCGTGCGACTTGGGTCCCTACATGTTCTACTTTTCTATGATTTGTTTTTTGCCATTTCAAGTGTCAATGTTGTATTTGTTAGTTAAAAATTAATTACAATGAACCTTTTTTTAATATCCTATACATTTAGAAACCATGAAGGAGAAGAATCAGGAGATGAAGGAGCGCCTGGAAGAACTCTTAAGCAGAGAAAAACAGAGAGAAGAACAAGCACCATCTGATCCTGGCCTTTTTGAAGGAAAACAACGTTTGTTGGAGTTGTGCAATGAGAATGAACTTTTGAAGAAAGAAATCCAAGATTTAAAAAGGATAGTCAATCCGTCCACACAGGTGCCTGTCAATTAGATCTTACTATGTCACAAGGGTGGTGTGTGAGAAATGGTTTAGGTAAGATATGTCAACATTCATAATGTCTACATTTATCATGTAGACACGGGTGAAATGTCGACACATTAGAATATCGACATATTGTCCCTGGTGGCCCAGTTGTCGCTTACCTGGTCCTGGCGACGGGTTCCGGGTCTGAGTGGTCATGTGACTGTCAGTTCTGAGTCATCTGATGCACCAGTGTTCCAGTAAGTACAGTCCCCCTAATCCTAACCTCCCCCTAGTGCCTAACCCTGCTTTACCGGAGTCTAACCCTGACAAGGTCTGCATGTAACGTCAACATTCTGAGAATGTCGACATGTTGCCTGTCAACATTTTATCATGGTGGTATCGACATTGTTATGGTCGAACTAATCACTACATCCCTGAGAAATGGGGCTGCAAGTCCCTTACACTCATTGGGGGTGATTCAATCCAGTACAATGTTGAATAGTGCCGGGAATGAGTTCCCAGAGTTATTCAATTGACCGCGCTGTTAATCCTGACTGGAGGATTTCTGTATGCACCCTCCTGAGGTGCAAGCAGAAATGTGACTAATCTAGTGCCGCAATGCTGTTATTGGGCTTAGCGCGTGCGCTAACATCATCACGTCCGGCACTTAAGTCGGAGAATGCAGGTTACTGTGACTAAACACCCTGCTTAAGGCGCATTAATTTGCATCTCCCGACTTAAGTGCAGGGAGCAATGTGGACAATTGAATAGCTCTGGGAACTCATTCCCAGCGCTATTCAAATCTCGCTGAATTGAATCGCCCCCAAATATTTCATAGTCACAGGCCACTCTCCATTTCATGCTATTTTCGGGACTACAGTGTTAGCCTGCAAAGACTATTTAATTGTGGTTGGATTTTATGCCTTTTAAACACATTGCCTAGATCACTTTCATTTTAATAATTTTTTGTCCTTTTTTTTTTTTTTTGAAATATTTATTTATTGGTTTCTAAAATAACAAGACAAACAGAAAAAAAAAATACCCAACAGTTGATATAACAATAGTGAGCAAACTAAAACATCCGCTGGAGTAGACATGTACAAACATGCATAACAATCAGAATACAAAATCGATACTCAGTCAGATGAAATATGGCCCAAAATCAAATACCACAGCACATAAAACAAACATAAAAACAACTAATTGAAAAGGAAAAAAAAACTAGACAAGGGGAAGACTGAAGAGGGATATGGGGAGAGGGGAGGTTAAGCAGTCGGGAAGCCAATGGTCGTAATCCCGACTGCCGACTTCCCGACTGTCTAATCCCGGCAAGTGTCTAGTGACAGGCATCGAAATCCCGACGCCTGTCATTAGACCTACGCCGGGAGCCCGACACACGGCTTACCGATCGAAGGTAAGCCGGGAGCGGACAGCCGCCGGGGGGGAGGGTTAGGTTAGGGGCTCCTGGGAGGGACAGGGTTAGACACCCCCCCCCCCCCCGGGAGGTTAGGGTTAGCCTAGGGAAAGGGGGGGTTAGGGTTGGACACCCCCGGAGGGAGGTTAGTGTTAGGCACCCCCAGGTGGACTTAGGGTTAGGCTGCGGGGAAGGGGGGGTTAGGTTTAGGCACTTAAAGGTGTGATTAGGGTTAGGCACTTGGGGCGGGGGGGGGGGAGGTTAGGGTTAGGCACCGCTATGGGAGGGTTAGGGGGTAGAATAGGGTTAGTCAATACTTACCTGTGGACTATCTGGATTTTCACCCCTGCCGGGCTGCCCTGTCGGGATTTGAACATCATACTGATTCCGAGGGAGTCACCTATAGCACCAGTTAATCAAATTAAAGCAGTGGCATAATCCGTAGAAGATTTAAACTCAAGCCAAGGGAGCCAGATAGCACTAAAATCACGCTGTTTCTCAACTCCCAACCATAGATGTTCCATGTCAATATAAAGATCCACACGAGCAAACCATTCCTTTAGTGAAGGAGTGGCCACAGATTTCCAGTGAATAGGAATTACTGCTTTTGCCGCACTGTTAAAAAAAGGACTTAGGGCCTGATTCAGAGCTGAACACTCTGACCAGAGCGCTCGCTCTGAATCAGTGCCCTCCTACCTGAAAATGGAGCGGCTTCCTGACCACCCACAGCATATGCGAGCGGGCAAAAAGATGGTCGCGATGGTCTTTGACCATCGGGCTTGCGACGAGACCCTGCGGTAGGGTCTCGCTGCCGCAAGCCCAGGAGTGATTTTGGCTCTATCAGAGCCAAAATCACTCCCACTGACATCACTAGTGATGTCAGTGGGGCCGGCTTCAGACGGTAGGCGTTCCCATGGGAACGCCTCCGTCTGGCAGTCATGCCCCCGGCACGCCCACCAAAGGGGGCGTGCTGTCAATCAACATCGACAGCACGCCCCCTTTGGTGCGAGACCCGGAGCGACGGAGAGCCCGTCGCTATCCGGGTCTCGTGCATGCGCACGACGGAGCTCCCTCCGTCGTGCGCATGCGCAGTGGGGCAACATCGACCCTCTTGCGAGCGTCCTTTGCTCGCGAGCGGGTCTGAATGATCCCCTTAGTGCTCGACAGTCCCACCAAATATGTGAGGGTGAGCCTTCTGCAGAATTACAGCGCTAGCAGCAAGTAGACACAGTAGGGAACATTTTAGCTAATAGTTGTGGATACCTATACCAGCGTGTGATTACTTTATACTGGGTCTCAATCACTGAATAACTAACGGAGCTGGCAAAAGAGTTATCAAAAGTCTTAAGTCTATCCTGAGGGGTGAAAGAAACCCCCAAATCACATTCCCAATCATTTAAAAACTTGGGGGCTACAGGATATGCGTTTGCTATCAATAATTTATAACACAAAGATAGAGAATGGGACGGGTGAGCAGCCCCCAGGCACATATCTTCAAAGGAGGTCAATGGTCTACTGCAGGCCAACCGCACTTCTCCACTTTGAACAAAAGATGGAGGTATCGCCAAATCTCAGCCGCTGGCAGGATCTTTGATGATTCCCCGGAGCACCATCAAATCCATCATCATTAAATGGAAAGAACATGGTACCATAACAAACCTGCCAAGAGAGTGTGCCGCCCACCAAAACTCACAGACCGGGCAAGGAGGGCATTAATCAGAGAGGCAGCACAGAGACCACAGGTAACCCTGAAGGAGCTGCAGAGTTCCACAGCAGAGACTGGTGTATCTGTGCATGTGACCACAATAAGCCGTACACTCCATAGAGCTGGGCTTTATGGAAGAGTGGCCAGAAAAAAGCCATTACTTAGTGATAAAAATAAGAAGACACGATTTGAGTTTGCCAAAAGGCATGTGGGCGACTCCCCAAATGTATGGAGGAAGGTGCTCTGGTCAGATGAGACTAAAATTTAACTTTTCGGCCACCAAGGAAAACGCTATGTCTGGTGCAAACCCAACACATCCCATCACCCCAAGAACACCATCCCCACAGTGAAACATGGTGGTGGCAGCATCATGCTGTGGGGATGTTTTTCAGCTGCAGGGACTGGGAAACTGATTTGACTCGAGGGAAAGATGGATGGCGCTAAATTCAGGGATATTCTTGAACAAAACCTGTTTCAGTCTGCCTGTGATTTGAGACTGGGACGGAGGTTCACCCTCCAGCAGGGCAATGACCCGAAGCATACTGCTAAAGCAACACTCAAGTGGTTTAAGGGGAAACATTTAAATGTGTTGGAATGGCCTAGTCAAAGCCCAGATCTCAATCCAATTGAGAATTTGTGGTCAGACTTAGATTGCTGTTCACAAGTGGAAACTGTCCCAACATGAAGGAGCTGGAGCAGTTTTGCCTTGAGAAATGGGCAAAAATCCCAGGGGCAGTGGCGGGCTGGGCCGGGGGGCAGGGTGCCATATGCCCCCCGGGCCGGTAGACTTTTGCCTCAGTGAGGGCCGGTATCATATGACTGACGGCCGGGTGACAGGCAGAAAGTGCTCTCAGTCGCACCGACTATAGCAGCATCAGAGCGGCTGGGCAGCACTCTATGCCTGTTACCGAGCTGTCTGTCACCCTATGTCCTATGTAGCAGCGCTCCTTCCGAGGCCGCTCCGCTGCAGGGGCTGTGCACCTACCTCTGTGTCCTCTGTCCCTTCCCTCGGGCTCCTTCCTCTCCCCGGCTAAGGCCCCGCCCCCTCACCAGAAGGCCCCGCCCCCTCTCCTACCCTGACTGACTATATTAATCCATCACCTCCTGTCCCTGCTGAAGACCCCGCCCCCTCACCACGAGTCTCCGCCCCTTCACTGGTCTATCCTGTCTGTGTGATCTCTTCCTGTACCCTGGAGCTCCGCAGGGACCAGAGACAGAGCAGCCTTCCAGGCAGGTAAGTGCCAGTGGAGGTGTACATGTTTAAATGACATTTGAGAGGGAAGGGGGGGGGTGTTGGAATACTCATGCAATGGGGGGCTGTAGTTATTTTTATCTTTGGGGGGATGGGGTGTTTTAATACTGTCGGTGCTGGGGGTGATGTAATGTGTGTGAATGTGGGGGGGGGGTATTATTATTTTGTGTGAGGGCTACTGTATATTCATAATACCTGTGTTATATGTGGATCACTGATGATTTCTGCATAATCTGGTGATTACTGCGTTATCTGGCAGCCATTACAACGCTCCCTGATCAGGTGGTCACTGAGAACCTCTCTGCATTATATGGCAGTCACTGCGACGCTCCCTGATCTGATGGTCCTTGCGAACCTCTCTGCATTATATGGCAGTCACTGCGACACTCCCTGATCTGATGGTCCCTGTGAACCTCTCTGCATTATATGGCAGTCACTGCGACACTCCCTGATCTGATGGTCCCTGTGAACCTCTCTGCATTATATGGCACATCACTGCGATGCTCCCTAATCTTGCTGTCACTGCAACCTCTCTGCATAATAATGTCACTGCGACACTCCCTGATCTGATGGTCCCTGCGAACCTCTCTGCATTATAGGGCAGTCACTGCGACACTCCCTGATCTGATGGTCACTGTGAATCTCTCTGCATTATATGGCAGTCACTGCGATATTCCCTGATCTGATGGTCCCTGCGAACCTCTCTGCATTATATGGCAGTCACTGCGATATTCCCTGATCTGATGGTCACTGCGAACCTCTCTGCATTATATGGCAGTCACTGCGACACTCCCTGATCTGATGGTCCTTGCGAACATCTCTGCATTATATGGCAGTCACTGCGACACTCCCTGATCTGATGGTCCCTGTGAACCTCTCTGCATTATATGGCAGTCACTGTGATATTCCCTGATCTGATGGTCCCTACGAACCTCTCTGTATTATATGGCAGTCACTGCGATGCTCCCTAATCTGGCTGTCACTGCAACCTCTCTACATTATTTAAAGCACACCCACATTAGGCACACCTTACTTACAGAGGCTATTATCATGTGTCTTTTCTCCATTGCAATGCGCTGGTGGAGAAATCGGGCCACTTACTTGTGTCTGCCCCCCAGGCCAAAAGTTGCCAGCCAGCCCCTGCCCAGGGGCAAGATGTGGCAAGCTCATAGAGACTTCTCCAAAGCGACTTGCAGCTGTAATTGCCGCAAAAGGTGGCTCGACAAAGTACTGACTTTAGGGGGAGTGAATAGTTATGCACGCTGAAGTTTTCTGTTATGTTGTCCTAAATGTTGTTTGATTCACAATATAAAAAAAACACAACTTCACAGTTGTAGGCATGTTCTGTGAATGAAATGATGCACACCTTCAAACAATCCGTTTTAATTCCAGGTTGTGAGGCAACAAAACATGAAAAATGCAAAGGGGGTGAATACTTTTGCAAGACACTGTATAGGGTAATAACTGGAACATTGGGCTGGGTCCTTTCCCTCCTTTGGGATAACGGTGATATATGCCTCAAGGGTTTGGGGTGAGAAAAAACGACAATCTGTACTTAAATTAAAGACCTGGAGCATTTTAGGGAGCAATAGTTCCTGGAACGACTTGTAATAAGCAACAGAGAAACCATTCGGGCCCGGGCTTTTCCCAGATGGAGTTGACTTAAGAGCTACCTCTAACTCGGACAGGGAGAAGGGGGAATCTAACCAAGCCCTGTCTTCACCTGTGACCGTAGGAAAATGTACGTCACGAAGATATTGGGTTTACCATCTCCTTGAAGGTGTTGATCATTTATGGGGATTTAGGATCACGCAGATTGTACAGTTTAGTGTAATAAGAATGAAAAGCAGCTGCGATATCCCGAGAAAGCGTACAAGTCCCACCCGAGGGCTCGTGGATAGATTGAATGAAGAGGTAAGCTCTTTGAGCTCTGAGGACCCTAGCTAAATACTTCCCTGGCTTGTTATCCCACTGGAAAAAGTGGCTTCTACATAAGGGAAAATCTCATCTAACTGAGTCAAAGAGGAGTTATTCAGAGCTACTCTAGTAGCAGTCAAGTCAGAGAGAAGCTGGAAAGAGCGGTGACTCTTATGAGATGTCTCTAGGGATTTAAGCTTCTGTAAGAGGGCTACTTTTTTATCTAATTTTTCATTCTTCAGAATTGATGCCAACTGGATCAATTTGCCCCGGAGGACACATTTGTGGGCCTCCCAAACCGTGACACCAGAGACCTCCGGAGTTTAGTAGAAAAATATTCATGTAATGCCAACTCCATCTGAGGCCCTGATTCAGAGCCGGACGCTCTGTCAGAGCACTCGCTCTGAATCAGGGCCGTCCCTGCTCCTTTTTGGAGTGGCCTCCTGGCCGCTCGCATAGCTGTGGGTGACCACCCACAGCTATAGCGAGTGGCCAAAATGATGGTCGCGATGGTCAAGAACATCGCGACCATCGGGCTTGCGACGAAACCCTGCGATAGGGTCTCGCTGCCGCAAGCCCAGGAGTGCTTTTGGCTCTATCAGAGCCAAAAGCACTCCCACTGACATCACTAGTGATGTCAGTGGGGCCGGACCCAGACGGTAGGCGTTCCCATGGGAACGCCTCCGTCTGGGCAGCCACGCCCCCGGCACGCCCACCAAAGGGGGCGTGCTGTCAATCACCATCGACACAACACCCCCTTTGGTGCGAGATCCCCGTCGTTATTCGGGTCTCGCGCATGCGTACGACGGAGGCGCCTCCGTCGTGCGCATGCGCACTTGGGCACCATCGACCCGCTTGCGAGCGCTCAGCGCTCGCGAGCGGGTCTGAATCAGGCCCTGAGTCCTGCAACAAGTATCAGCCAGAATCTGCTCATTTAAGCGCCAAAGGCACTGCTTAACAGTGGGGTGAGAAGTCAACAGTGTCACGGAGATAGGGGAGTGGTCAGACCACTTGGTGAGCCCAATGTCAGAATGCTGAAGAAGGTGTAAAAACCTGTGGGGTTAAATCAGGTAATCAATTCTTGAATAAACATTATGTGGCCGCGAGTAAAACGTGTAATCCCTATCGCCCGGATGCTGGAGCCTCCAGGAGCCATCAGCTGGTGGTCATGCAAGATACGTCGTACCTGCCTGTGTCGCTTTGTGGGGTGTCTAGTGGAGGGTCCCGAGATGTCAAGTTCAGGTTGTATGGACCAATTCAGGTCTCTGCCAACGATCGGGATACCAGACATCAAAGGTTCCACCAGGTCGAGGATCTTAGCAAAGAACGTCGGCTGGTTCTGGTTGGGAGCATGAACATTAATGAAAGAGTACAATTGGCCATACAATGAGCATCTCACCATAAGCACTCTACCCTCCATCAACACAGTGTGTGAAAAATCTTGAAAAGGGAGCTACTCCTAGAGATTTAGAACTGCTATTGTTACTTAAAAAGACAATGGGGGTAGTTTTATGATCTGAAAATCTCAGAACTGCTCCTAATTTAAAATGTGTTTCCTGAACAAACACCACCCCTGCTTTAGCTGCATAAAAGTCTTGGAGGACCCTAGCATGCTTCTCTGGGATATTGAGTCCCTTGGCATTGAGAGAGACTATTTTATTAGTCTGCACTCACGCATTAACCTCCGTCATAAAAAACAAAAGACAGTAGATGAGCTAAGTGGAGGAAAACACAGAAAGGAAGTACAAAGGGAAGGGAACATAGACAACAAACAAAATACACAGCATATGTAAATAGACAGTAATGCAGTAAAATAAGCTAAGATCATAATGGAGAAAAGAAATTACACTTCCAGAGAACCCAAACACCTACAACATGTCCAGGATCCCGGGGAGGACAGCAAAAAAATAAATTCAAAAAGGTAAAGAAACGAGTTGTATATACTGCCACTTGGGAGCTCAGGTGTGGGAAGCACAACCGAGACCAAGGTAAAATAGGCGGTGAGGGGGTCAGTGACCACAGCAACCCTGAGTATTAAGCTAGATAGGTAAACAAGAAATAACGAATAGAATACACTCTAAACACACAACCTAATAACATGTAGAATAGCTTAACTGGAGCCGCCTAGGAAATAGACGTTGAATGAAATGGGCAAACAACATCACAAAATCGAGGCATTTTAGTATCTCGCCATCAGCAGCTTCTATAACCCGGTAATGAGGTGCAGTAATCAAAAAAAGATAAAACCACAGGACATTATTGATGGAAAGCTAAACAAAAACTAACAGGTTATCATCTCCAAAACTCAAATAAAATGTTCAAGAAACTCTAGTGAGTGGAGAGACCTGTAAGCCTGCCCGTTGGAGATCTATTATGTCTGAGCAGGGGACCCAATTAAATGTGGGGCCCTGGGAGGCATTAGCACAATCTGCCAATCATTATTGGGATGAGAAAGTTCCTGCGGTATGGAACGCAGCAGTGGCTCTTGCCAGTGGCAGGGAGATCAATGGTAGACCTAGCTGTGTACAAAAGGAAGTGAGATCAGCGGAGTCATTAAAGGTGTGGGCTATGCCGTTGTGTGAGACTTGGAGGCTAAAGGGAAAGCCCCACCTTTATTTGATCCCCAACTTGCAAAGTTCTGAAGTTAAAGGCTTTATGCTTCTGCAGGGTTGACCAGGACAAATCCTGGAAGATCTGAATACGCTGATCATCCACAACAATAACATCTTTCTGGCGGACTGTGCGAAGAATGTCCTCTTTCTGGGAAAAATAATGCAGGTGGCATATGATGTCTCTGGGGCGGTCCAAGGGAGTGCCTCTAGCCGCAAGGCACAGTGGGCCCTATCAAATTGAATATGAAAGTTGAGGTCTTGACCTAGAAGCACATTAAAGACCCTAGTGAGGAAATCTATAATTCCTTGAGGCTGGATGTCCTCCGAAACTCCCCTAATACGGAAGTTATTCCGTCTTCCACGGTTGTCCAAATCGTCTTAGCGGTAATGTAGTTGTTGAAATTCAGCAGCCTGATGGAGGACAACCACACGGAGAGCATTATGAGCAGCAACAGAGTCCGAAGTAAATTCCTCCAGGGAGATCAACCTAGTGCCAAGCTGAAACACCTCAGATTGAATAGAAGCAATCTCCGAAAGGACAGTGCCACAAAGTCGGCCTTTCAATTGTTAGAAATCCTGGTTCTATATCGAAGCATATGCAGAATCTAAGAAATCCCAGCCGAATCCGTAGCAGGGTCTGGGTCCGGAAACTGTTCCTCCCTCCGAAGAGGGGAGTCGGAAGCCTGGGAGAAACTAGGTGTGGAGGAGGCTGAGATATCTGCTGCCTGTGCCGACCCTTACGGCAGGAGAAACTGTTGCATGATAAGAGGATGACGGGGTATCCATGTGATGAGCAGAGTCTTGCTTTGGGATTTTCTCCCGTTCCTTTGGGAGCATGCTTGCCTTTCACCATGGGGCAGGCGGAAACAAGGAGCCAAAGAACAGAACAACAGGAAGGAGTAAATATAGCCACCAGGGATGCCGTCGCCACCTTCCCCCCCCCAAAAAGCAGCTAGGCCAGCATCAGTGAGTGTATAGGTGAATGGTCAAGTATTGAGTACGGGGGTCACAGACAGAAAAATACGCTTTTCAACAGTGAACCAGGGCAGACAGATGATATAGGATCAGTCCTTAACAAGGCTTACTGGGAGAGAAAATTTACATCCCCAATACATGTAGATTAGTGAGTAAAATAGAAGGCAAATCCAAATAGCGTAGGACCAAAAATTGAGTTATGCGCAGCAATTACAGCAATCAACCACCAGGTGGAGCTCCAGTCACTCAAATGTTAAAGGACAGTCACATATAATAAGTCTGAGGTTGAATATCAATGGGGCGCAGACATAACAGGGAATGTTTACTCACTTCTCTGTAGATAGTCAGGTTGTATAATGATAATATTGCAGAGAGAAAGTCTCCTCTCTGTAGACCAGGTCACTGCAGCTTCTCAAGTATCTAGAGCGCTGTTAAAAACATTGTTGGACCACCTATAACTCAATGTAGGACTCCTGGAAGGTAAGGAGGGAGCATGGTGGAATGCAGGGGACAAACTGAGCAGAGAGACACTCTGCCTGTTTTTCGAACAGCAGCAGAGATGGTGGGCGGGTGCACCCGCGGGTCCAGGGATCCGGTATTTTTCGCCAAAGCAGTCTACCCCGCTAACCACGGGCATCCAAGGCAGCAGGGACGGGGATGTCTGGTCCCCAGCGCTCTTCTAAAATGGGCAGCAGCAGGAGGGAGAAGCCCACGGCGTGGACTGAACCGCAAATTGAGACAGCGGCTTCTCCACAGAGGTAGGCCCCGACCGGGAGATGCGGCAGCGGAGGTCAGCCAAGAGAAGCTCTGAGGGTAGGCAGTGATCTGGGGGCAGGAGACGAGTGCGGGGGTGTAAGTTACCCCCAAATCCACCTTATGAGGCCAGGGGGAGCAGGAGCCAAAGTGTAGCGCGTCCGCCCTGGTTGCCGGCAAAGCCACGCCCCTGTACTTTGTAAAAAAAATAATTTTAATAACTAATACCTGTGCTTACAGATCTGCTTTTGATGTGCACAATCTAGATTTAATGTTGGTCTCATTCAGTATTTTATTATAAATATTTACATATAGGATAGTCTAATGCACTGATTCCCCAGTCTGCTGATCTGATCCGCCAATCGTCTGATCACATCGGCAACCCTGCTTGCTGATTCTGACCATTTTCGGGTCAGGGCTGGGGAATTTAAATTGTTCATTATTTTGAATATTCCCGATTCCTCGACCCCGGCGTCAGCAGAACAGGGAATTGGAGCAATCCATCTCGAATGTATGAGCCCATTACAGTATATTTGGGTCACAATTGTTTTTTTGTTTTTTGTTTTTTTTTAGAATAGGAGCAATTCCCATAAGTTTGACTAGTGATGGAGTGGAAGTCTGACTGAAGAAGGTCTAATAGGTAGTGTGAGGCAAGTGTTGGCAATCCTCTCAATAAGCTGGGATGGGTCGGGATTTACAGATAGGACAGTAACCTGAGAAATAATTTAGGTCAGAATTGTGTTTCATAATGGGAGTAATTACCACATGCTTGAATAATGATGGAAAAATACTAGTGAAGAGGGAGATACTACATATGTTAGTTAAGGCGACCCTGAACAACTAATTTATTAGAGCTGTGGTTCTCAACTCCAGTCTTCAAGTACCCCCAACAGGTCATGTTTTCTGAATTTCTTTAATCAGGTACAGGTGAGTTGCTCCATTTTGCAGGTAGCAAGATGTAGGAGAAAAAGAATAGGGTACAGACTTCTTTATTTGTGGGATCAAGAAAAAGATGCCAGATGGTAGTTACATTCAAATTCTCTTGTGTGCTGGTACCAGTATATATAGCACTAGATTGTATGTGTCTTTTATTATTCTGCACATGATCTACTTGTGATATTGGTATATGTTATGGTTTTTAGACTTCTGACTGCTATACTTCTGAGAGTGAAGCTGAAAACATAAGGCAATTGAAGGCGCAGCTGTTCCGTCTTCAGGCTGAGAAGGCTGATCTGCTTGGGATCATATCAGAGCTACAAATCAAACTCAGCAGCTGTGCTTCTGAAGACTCATTTGTTGAAATCAGAATTGCAGTAAGTTCAGCGTTCTTGTACAGATAACATTGCAAATCTAGTTTATAGTAGTGATTGTATAAACTGCATTTGTTAAGGGTCATTATATTTTATATTCATTCTTGTAATTGGTGAAAATACAAATAAAGTGGACAGGGATGGAGCAACTTGGGCATACCCGAGCATATATAGAGTATTTTCGCTCTGCCAACAGTGTGTCTGCGGGAAATGGAAGGGGCTATGCCAACATGTAGCCAATTTGAGCATCTAAACATTAACCGGACCATGTAATGATCACATCATAATAAAGTGGAAATATTGTGCTGTTCATCTTGTTTCCTTAATGGGGGGGCAAACGTGCAGTCTTCATGTCCTGTAATTACATCTGTAATTACATCTATTATCATTCCGGAAGGGACTATACAGAACAACAACTTCCTGCACTTACAAAGCTAACCTATGTGATTCAAAGCATCTCTCCAGCTTTAAAGGGCATTTCCACTTTGCAGATTCTATTAGATAGTCCACTCAGTGGTATGACTCTATACATAACAGGTCTGACATTATGCTCCAAGCTGAACACAATACTATTATTTTGTAGTTGACTAATTTGTTTGGTACTGTCCTCTCTGTAGGAGAGGAGGGTGCCAAAGGAGATGCACCACTTCATGTGGTTGGAAAATCATTTTTAATACAAAGTGGAAAAGTCCTATAATATGCCCACTATCTTTTTAGTCATACTTGGAGAGTTATAAAACAGTTTGTGAAATAATATAAATGATTAATCTTACCCTGTCTTAGGAACATGAGGTTGGTGCAGAGCTGAATGAAAACAACGTAGATGACAGAGCGTCAACTCATGATATTATTTCATACAGGTAGATATTATTGTATGGTTTAGCAATATGAGCCTTGTAACCCTACAATCATTTTTTATTTTAATAGATTTTTTTTATTTTTCTTTGCTGTGCCTCTAAAGTTATTCTGTCTAGAAGTATTGTGAAAGCTGATTGAGCTAATTCCCTTGAACACAGACAGCATAAGCCACGTAATGACTGTCTCTCCAGGCTTTCTTAAATCTGTGCAAAATAGTTTCATGACCAGCTGCTTGTATGGAAAAGTCTTTGGATGGAGTTAATTTTCATGTCTCACCATCCCATTGGAGAATAGACTTTTTGCATGATAACGTTATGGAACAATTACTAGTCCTTCAGAGAGATCCCCATCTTTTTACGAAGTTATGTATTTCCATCAATAGCTCTACTGTGATACATTGGTCAGCCTTGGACCTATGGGGGAGACGTCATGACTTCTCTCCCATAGTGCTCAGTGCACTGCGGGAGGCGGAAGCTGGAGCTCAGCAGTAAACTCCAGCCTCCGGCTGCTGCTGTGGGGAAGGAGCCGGGTGCCCGCTGGTAACAAAATTTCAGTGGGCACCCAGCAAATATAGCCTCCATGCGGAAGCTGGAGGGGTTGGTGCGGGTAGATGGAGTAACGGGAAGGGGGGGTTTCTAGGTACTCGGAAACCCCCCCTGCGTGCTCGTATGCACGTATCCAAGGCTGCCCTACTTCCTGTCAGAGGCAGGAAGGGGAAGGAATGTTGTAATTGTGCAGGTACAGTCCTTCCATGTAGTAGTCTGACATAAATATACTTATGTTCCGTACAAAAACCAGACAGCGTTTTATATTGCAAGCACTTGGTGACTTTTTACGACTTCACATTCCAATACAAAACACTGCAGGCGGTTATATAAATGGTTGGAGATGTAGATATTCTATGTATTAAGTCATATTGTTGGTAAAATAGTTGAATGGTGATTTTTACATGTCAGGACAAATATACCTAAAGAAAACCATGCCATTGAATCAGAAGAAGAACTGGCAGTCAGCAAACTTCTTCATAGTTTGCGTGAAGAAACCGAAAAGGTAGAACGGCTTCAGAGGGAGTTGGCGAGTGCAAATGAGAGGTACATTTAGTGCACAATAAGATACCATGTGTCTTTTGTCTTTAAGTTTTATGTAAAATAAAGTGTATTCTATTTTGACTCTTGTGCTGTGTGTGAATTATATTATAAGTCCCATCAAGATCAAGGACTAAGGTGTTTGAATAATGTTTTACAATTGTGCAGAACTGATACATTATTATTATTATTATTATTATTATTATTATTATTGTTACTGATATCATCTTAGCGCCAATATTTTAATTTTAAGTGCCATTATTGTACCATTATTACACAGTAGTAACTATAACACCACCACAATCCTACACAGTGGGAATCCATATACATCATATTTGCCTACTCTCCTGTAATTTCCAAGAGACGCTCGAATTTAGAGTAGACAGCCCTCCCTATTCAGTGAAGTGGGAGGGGCATGATGTGATGTTATGGAACGCGTCATGGCCCCCACCGCATAATACTGCGAACCGTGTCATTACATAGTAGAGAGAAGGCCACAATGATGCACTTTGTGGCATCTTGTCGATCCCTGACCACCTTCTCTCTGGATCTACCAGAGCACAGCCTGGAAAAGTAGGTAAGTATTACATACAGGGCCTGATTCAGACCCGGTCGCAAGCGCTGAGCGCTTGCAACCGGGTCGATGGTGGCCCACACCGCATGTGCACGACCCGGCTAGCGATGGACAGTTCGTCGCTCCGAGTCTCTCACCAAAGGGGGCCAGCTGTCGATGTTGAGTGACAGCTCGCCCCCTTTGGTGGGTGGGCCGGGGGGGTGGCTGCCCAAATGGAGGCATTCCCATGAGAACGCCTGCTGTTTGGGGGCGGCCCCACTGACATCACGAGTGATGTCAGTGGAGAGATTCCGGCTCTGTTAGAGCCGAAATCTCTCTAGGGCTTTCTACCACAAGGGTCTCGTCGCAAGCCCGATGGTCGTGATAGTCTTGACCACCGCGACCATCATCATGGCCGCACGCAATAGCTGTGGGTGGTCACCCACAGCTATGTGAGCGGCCAAGAGGCCGATCCAAAAAAAAAAAAAAGCCCAACCCTGATTCAGAGCGAGCACTCTGTCAGAGCGAGCGGCTCTGAATCAGGCCCACAGTAGATTCATGTACATTATTTAGTTGTGGATTCCATGTAAGATTGTTCTGCACTTTCTTTAGTTTGCAGTAATTCTGAAGTATTGTATATTGAAGTTTATATATGTTGATACTTGTTTAGTAGGCATATGTAATAATAGTATGTTTGCTTAATTTTGTTGTAATATTAGGGTGGTTTAAGTAATGAAACTAGTTTTGCGAAAATATGTTTTTAACTGTTTAAGGTCCGGATTCAATCAAGTGTGAAAAGTCGCGTTTGACGAAAAGTGTTCGCAGGGCGAAGCTTTCGACCCCATTCTCCAGTTTTTATGCGATTTTTTTTTCCGCGTATTTTCACAATGTTCGTTCCCGCTTTTCACCCTATCCACTTACAAAATACATGAAAACACATGTGCGTGATAATTGCGCATGACGAAACTAGCAAAAAAGTTCAGCACATTTTTGGGAAATCAGTCTGTACCCCATAAAAAGCCTAACAGACACTGGAAATTCATATAGAAGTGTATTAATAGCCCTAATAAAAGTATTTTGGGTTCTTAACTTGAGTCAAATGGCTGTTATATGTATATTTGCATAAGTGTGGAAAAATTATAAAAAGCTATTTAAAAAAATAATAATTGCTGTAGTAAATTGGGGGAACATTAAAATGGGTGCTAGTATATTTGTGTCTATAAAGTCCAGTTTTAAAAAATGTTAAAAATACACCTACTGCAGCCACCTGAAATTCTAAAAACACCTGTCCCATCCATACAGCCCCCAAATACCTGACCCAGTTTTTCAAACCCATTTTTCAACACTTTTTACATTTTCACCCCAGAAGTGACATATCATTATTACGGGGAATTAAGCTAATGTAAAAGTTATTTTTGCCTAATTAGTCATTAGGGAAAGGGGGGTGTCCAAAGGGTTCTGAACCAAGGCCCTGATTCAGAGCTGGACGCTCTGAATCAGGGCCCATCTCCATTAATATGGAGCGTCCTCCTGGACGCTCGTATAGCTGTGGGTCACCACCCACAGCATATACGAGCGTGCAGGATGATGGTCGCGATGGTCTTGACCATCGCGACCATCGAAACTGCGAGCAAAAGCCTGCGGTTGAGTTATTCAACCGCAAGGCCAGGAGTGATTTTGGCTCTATCAGAGCCAAAATCACTCCCACTGACATCACTAGTGATGTCAGTGTGGCCGGCTTCAGACGGTAGGTGTTCCCTTGGGAACGCCTCCGTCTGGCAGGCACGCCCCTGACACGCCCACCAAAGGGGGCGTGCTGTCAGTCACCATCGACAGCACGCCCCCTTTGATGAGACACTCCGAGCGAAGGAAAGTCCTTCGCTCGTCGGGTCTCGCTCATGCGCACGACGGAGCTCCCTCCGTCATGCGCATGCGCAGTGCGGACCATCAACCCACTTGCGAGCGGACAGCCGCTCGCGAGTGGGTCTGAATGAGGGCCCAAGTCCCCACATTTTTAGCCAAAAATAGATATTTTACAAATTTTATCTCTTGCTCTGAGATGGTGAAAACTTTTTGTCGGTTTCTGCTTGTGGAGTTTTCGCACAAGCGAACAGTCCGGCAATTGGATAGCGTGATACGCACTTATGAGTGAAAAGTTTGCATCTGCGAACTCTTGATGCTAAACACCACTTTTCGCACCTAAATAAAATAAGTCCCTAAGTTGGATATTCATACTGATAGCAGAAGCTGCGCAGACGGGAGCATGTAATCGCTGGCTGAAGAGGGAACATTCCTTGTTTGGATGGCCTGACCACAGCATCAGCTGTGCTAAAGGGTGACATGTATGCTAGTGGGATTGGGTCGCTGTAACTCTTCCTGCTTCGCCTCCTTACTGAGACAAAGCAGGAAGCAGTACCGATGATATTTAAGAACATCTCGTCTGACGGAGTGGGAGAGTGAAAACTCCCCCCTCCAGCAATCCCTGTTAAACCCCACAGTGCATCAACCTAATGCTGATATGCTGTGTCTTGCCTCCCAGCTGGCTTTACTGGGCCTGCTCGAGATCTCACCTGCAGCCCGGAGCCCGACAGCCATGGACAGTGCTGTCCCTGCTGTGGTGATAGGGCAACAACAGCTGCAGCTGTCAAATTCTATAGCTGCAGCTGTCAGAACTGACCGTTTATACATTGCCTAGCATATCGGCGCACTGTCTTGTAGATAGCAGCACCGATAATGACAGTGTCGCTTCCCTGCATTACCACATACAGGGAAGCGGTAACTGCAGCACCTAACGTGCGCAGTTACCAGTTTCCCTCCTACCGCCCCTGTAGGGGGGAAACCAGTATGAACTGCAACTGAAGTCTTAATTACACGAAGAGCTATAGAACTGCATACAGCAGACAAGACCTATGCCCTCACCCTATGGGGTTTCTTTCTGATGAACGTTTGCAGAACGTCAGGAGCATGATGTTCATCCAGTGTGTAATACTGATAGTTTGTTTAAGGCACAATAACTTAAATATTCAAACAATGATAATTGGTATGAATGTAATGTGCTACTAATGTAGTTGTTTATAATGGTGTTCCGACTGAAAATATAAATCATACCATCACAGATTGTCAGAACTGGAAAATAAATTGTCTGATTACGCAGACAAAGAAACTGAGACTGAACCAACTGTGGAGCAGATTGACAAAGAGTCAGAAGAACCTGTGAGTAGGTGTGTGTGTGTGCGTGTATATATATATATATATATATATATATATATAAATTTATATATTTATATATATTTATTTATATATTTATATATATATATATATATATATATATATATATATATATATATATATATATATATATATATATATATATATATAGGTTGAGTCTCCCATATCCAAATATTCCGAAATACGGAATATTTTTAGCATGACTGTGAAAGTGAAACCATTGCTTTCTGATGGTTTAATGTACACAAACTTTGTTTAAAGCACAAATTATTAAAAATAGTGTATAAAATAACCTTCAGGCTGTGTATATAAGGTGTATATGAAACATAAATGAATTTCATGTATTTACACAAGCTTTTTTTGATGCACAAAATTATAAAAAATATAGTATAAAATGACCTTCAGGCTATGTGTATAAGATGTATATAACACATAAATGCATTCTGTGTGTATATTGGGGTCCCATTCTCAAGATATTTCATTATTTTATGCAAATATTCCAAAATACGGAATATTCCGTTATCCAAAATACCCCTGGTCCCAAGCATTTTGGATATGGGAGACTCAACCTGTATATATAAAAAATTTATTTATATAGTGACAGGAATCACATAGACCGGACTAATATATAATAATATTTATTTATATAGTGGCAGGAATCACATAGACCGGAGTAAATATCAGGATTAGTTTATTTTTACCCACAGGCAGTTTTACAGGCAAGTGCAGGATTCACAGGACAGGTTAGTTCTTTACAGCCAAACAAGGTTCACAGAGTCTTTACATTACAGCAACACAAGTTCTTTATTAGACCCTCAGTTCCAGGACCTCTAACAGTAGCTACCCCCTGGCCTACCAGGGCAGCTTGTCCACCATCAGAAGCCCGGTCTGTTGTGTCTGAAGACCTTTTACCACAAACTGACAGGTGCCTGCAATCAGCTGCTTTTCAACACTGGCCAAAAGAAACACCTGGCTTGGATTCTCTCCAGCCACAATCCTGTAGTTCTACAACCAAGTCAGATTTGTGCTGTGTCTGTCACACTCATTCCCACTTAGCTTCAACCACCTTGGTGAAGCTACCGGTTTCTTAGGCGAACATACTTATAGTCTCCCAAATTCTTGAGAGCCTGTTTTTCTGCCTGTGATAGATTCGACTTACCACTGTATACTGTAGGGTTATGTCCCTCAATCATCATGTCCATGTGGTCAGCGAAACATTTGATGTTGACATTCGACATAACTGGTATAAAGGTAGATTTCTTATGTATAGTATGTGCTTCTATCTGGTCAGAATTTGGGCCATAATGTTCAGCTAGTTTAATTCTGTTCAAATTTAAAGAGGTCAATCTTATTTTGAAATACATCTGGCAAGTGTGTAGGGATGAATGACAGGCCCTTATTAAGCACTTGCCTCTCCTCAGTCGTCAATGGATGTGTTGATAGATTGAAGACTATATCCTCTTGTTGAAGGTCTTTTTTGGCCTCCTGCGCCCACTGACCTCCACGCTGGGTGCGGGTTCTTGTGTGAAATCCAGTGTGGCCCTTATAGCCACTCCTAAAGGGGCCCTCTGACTGTTGGTGGATTGGGTCCTGTTTACACATTCCATGTCACAGGAGGATACTGCGCCACTTGAATTATCGGTTTCAAATGCAGGTTGTTTCTGCCTCCTAAATCTACGTCTTTTGTCTTTAATAGGGCCTCTGTTGTAAGGCCAACTATACACCCTTTGCTCAGCGTAATCTCTCGTCACAGCCTGTATCTTGGATTTTTTGTATAATATTAAATCTGCACAATATTTTTCAGATTGACTGGTTAATTTGCTGGACCAATCTTGTGAGGTGTCAGATGAAATTTTATAGGAATGTATGGATTCAAATGTCGCAATTTTTTCTTTATAAGGTTCCTCAATAACAAGTTGTATAAGATCAAATGAGCACTTATTAAGGACCGCAGCCCATCTGCAGCAAAATTCTGTGTTGTATCTCCCGATCGTCGGGACTTTTTTTATGTGGAAACCTTGGGGTATCTTTTGTCCCTGTAATAGTTAGACAGGGATACCCCGTGGGAAAAAAAATCCACATCACGCTTTTTCAGTTTAATTCATTGCGACACCAATTGCTCAACTGTCTCCTCTCTCTGATTTAACTGGGGTGGCAATACTACTGTAAAACAGAACAATAAAAAAATGGTAAAAAAAAAACACAATGCAAAAGTACACAAATATACACGAAAGTAAGGTACAAAACAACAACACAGAATAACATTACGTTGACAAAGGGACAATCTGTATTTACTGAGAATCCATAGATATCAAACCATAAAAAATAACAAAAAAGAGAAGATAACTTATAAATGGAACTGCAGCACTAAATACAACCAATACTGTAGAAAGGTGTCAAACCTGAATCAGTAAATCCACATGTCTAGTAACAAGACCTAGACTGCAGAGTGTATGAAAAGAAAATGAAAGCAATTACTGAACAACTAGAACAATAAATCTGTAACACACATTTTACAAAGCAGTCACAGCAGTAATCTATACTATTGACCCCCATAATCACACTAAGGGCCAAAATATAGAGCCAGCAGGTAGAAAACCTCATAGTGGTGAGTACTGAACCCCGAAAACATTCTGAATCCACATCCATAGTTGAAATGGAAACATGGAGTAGATTAAACTGTTTCAATGAGTACTATAAAATATAAGTAAATAAGTAAAACATGCAATAGTAATGGTGATCAATTACCAAAAACTTTTTATATTACTCCTCAAAACAGTTTAATGTACTCCTGGTATCCTCTGGCTGCAGCCACAATGAGTTTCCCAAATTCTGCCATTACAGTCCATGTTTTAACGATATCCATGCTTAATTTAATCGTCTGGTTTGGGCAACTCTGCACTAGAGAATAGTGCAGTATCTTGTTGTTTGCTGATCAAACAGGCTGATATCTGTTCAGGAGGACCAGATGGGGGTTGGGCGACTGGCGGCAGCTGCTGATAAAGATATACCTAGATGTTTTGAACCCCTCCAACCCCCGTGTACATAGGACCCCACTGTAATTTCACTTCCCATCCTCCCATAAACAATAGAGTCCCCAGTGTCAAAAGATCCCCAGCAATATCAACCCCCACCCCAGTAGTGGTAATAAGTCCCTGTGGCATAACGGGCAGCATTACCCCGCCCCCCCCCCCCATGTCCAGGCCCCTCCTTGCACTTTTACGTCCCAGAGTGCTGTTCGCAAGGCATTCTGGGGCGCGATTCCTGCAGTGATGTTGGCGATAACAGATAGCTGCATCACTGCAGGGGGTCCGGGTAGTCAGAGGAGATGTGCAGAACGGATCTGTTCTGCAGAAGCTGGGGGACAGAGAGGCTGGCGTGGTTGCATGTGATTCGACCTTGCCAGATGAAACACTCTGCGACCATGCCAGTTAAGTGGTTAATATATATTTTTAACAGCTACCCACAGGCACCAAAATAGTCATTGCAGTATTGCCACGTGGCCACTGAAACCTTGAGATCACTAAAACCAGAGTCATGAGCCTTTTATTAACATGTCATGAATGGGGGAATAACCTTTATTAGCAATCCTAGCCCCCATCTTTTACCAGAATATAGTCATCTGGAATTCAATATGTGCTGGCATTCAAAGATGATTGACAATAATTCTATTTTATAGCTGTCTGGGGAAGTGGAAACACTAAAACAGAAGGTTGTGGCACTCAATAAAGAACTTAATGACACAAACGAGAAGCTGAGTGTGGCTCAGTTGGTAAAAAACAATCTGCAAGAAAGGTAAAAATGCTGATTGTCATTTTCTCATCTGCTCTATAAATGATTTGGTTTGTGTGATGTGCAAGTGGACATGCACTATTTCAATGTTAAGCAGAGCCGCACTTTTTGAGACATAAGAACAACTATAATCGTTGCCATTACATGACACTGATGACATTTACCAGGGAACTTTCTTGAATCATGATTCTCTAGAGTATCAGCATTTTTTTCACGGCACCCCTAGGCCAAAAGTTTCTTATTGAGAAATTCCACAACAATTATTAGGTAAATTGTGCTTACCTGTCATCCTTAGGCTCAGTTATGTGGTGGTGGACAGGGTAGCATTTGTTTGTCCACATATTTTATGATTGGCCGTCGTCAGCACTGCATTTGCCTAAAACATTGACCATAAATAATTTGATTTGGTCCTGGACCACTAACCTGTTGGCACCCCTGCAAGTGCCCCGCAGCACCCAGTTTGGGAACCACTGACATACACTAAGGCAGGAGTTTCTTTTGTTTTGTTTCTTTTAACGTTTATACCCATATGATTGATGCCCCCCTAATTGTGTTTCACTTATACATAAGCAGTCTCGTCTTTGGCGGCAAATTAAAAACCGTGAGCAGATTTAGAGTTGGAAAGGGGCACATCACAGCTTAACTCTACATTGCGGTGTTAAAATAAAACTAGTATTTTCTCTATAAGCCAATACAGTTGTATTTGCACTTCTCGCATCAGAGTATGGCCTGTCCAGGTACATGTGTTTCACCTTTTATTTCCATTTTGTAAATGAGACTCTTTATCTTATAAGAACTACTATATCATTCACCGTAGAGGTTACTTTTATACCATTATCTTACTTTTCACTTAGCTTAACCTGTAGTTTGTTGATCTGCAAAAATGACTTGCTATAATTGCTGCCATGAAAGGTAATTTTAATACTGTAAATTTATTTGTGTTTTTTGCATATAATAAAATGATAAATACTGTCTGTTGTTTTTATACGTATCTAGCCATAAATCCAAAGAAACATTTTTGTTCTCATCTTTTCAGATGCATGTCTCTAGATAAAAAACTACTGGACAACCAGGTCGCTCTGGATGAGAGACAAACGCTTTTATATTCCATACAGACATTAGAGCTTCATGTTGAGAGCTTGAAGTCAGAAATCAAAATAGAGCAGAGCAAATCAGAAGAACAGAAGTGAGTGAACTTTTTAATTGTATCAGCAGTGTACGTGTGTGTGTGTGTGTGTAATTATATATGCGACAGTGAAATTAAAAGCGCCAATTAGTGCTAGAATGAAAACAATATATCCATAATAATTTATGTACATATGTTACTCTAGAGTGCTAAATTGTGCAATCATGTGAACAATCAGTGTAAAATATAAATTAGCGCTTAAAATATGTAAACATCTCATCTGCAATTGAACAAGGATATACCCATATACCATTAAAATCACAACCACTGAGGTATATGGCAAAAAAAAGTAATTTAATAAATACAGTGTAAACATAGAGCAGCATTAACGTGGAGCTGACAAAACCAACAGAGAACACACAATGTAAATTAGATTCATTTAAAAAAATAAATAACTAGAATTAACTTATCTGGTTCTTAGTAAGGTAGGATCATGAAAGGGAAGATAGTGGAGCACCAACACGTTTAATCTGATTTGCAGATTTCATCAAGGGGATATGGATCCTGTGCAGTATCCCAGTATATATACTCCACTAATGGGGATAAATTCGCATCAGTCTGATTTCATTATTACGGGATGTAGTCAGCATCCCAGCGTGCGGGATGCTGATGGTCTAAATACCAGTGCCGGAATCCCGACAGCGTCTGGATCCTGGCTCCAGTATTCCAACAGCGTTGGGATCCCGGCTCCAGTATCCCGACTGTCGGCATCCCGAAGGTGTGTATCAGGGGTTTCGGGAGGGTTAGGCACTAGGGGGATGGTTAAGGTTAGGCACTAAGAGGGGGAGGGTTAGGGTGTTGGGGAGGAGGTTCGGTTTAGGCACTAGGGGAGGCGATTAGGTTTAGGCATCAGGGAGGGAGGGAGGGTTAGGGTACGGGTTAGTGTTAGTATAGTTACCTACGGGTGTCAGGATGCCGCTGTCAGTATTCTGACCAGAGGCATCCCGACCACCGAGAACCCATACTTAACCCTATTATTACATCACTTCCAGTTAGCATCATTTCCTGTTTGTGAAAAATTATTAAATACACTTTCTTTTTTGAGCATGTGGCCTGACTGTACAACATGTAAACCGCCATGTTTACAAATAAAAACACTGCAACAAATACATTCTTATTATTAAATGTAGTCTTTAGCATTTCCGGTTTACGGCATTTCCGGTGGTGTCACTTCCGCCCAACTTTTGTGTTCCAAAGTTCCAGTGCGCATGTGCACCAGTATGTATAAAACATGGACAGTGGGGCGGCATTCCCTTTACCAATTCCTCGATCCCTGGTGCCCTCCATAGGTACTCCTAGCATTGATTCAAACACAAAATGCAAATTACGCAGCATTCAGGTAATATAGCAGACACAGCAGGTGTATTACAATGTTTTTATGTACTTTATTCCATCGTCATCAGGTAAGAAAAACAGTACAAAAGTGAACATACCTTATAGCCACCACCCCACATGTCCATCCAGCATCCGAGGAGACGCCTACAGATTAAGTCATTATCAGGCACCGGTTGCCATGGCTGCAAATCAAATACAAAGTGCATAATGCAGACAGCCTGCTTGTCTGCAGTACCTGGCAGCACAAAAATTACAACACACATCTATTATTAAACCCTTCATTATATAAATATAGCAAAATACCAAAATATAATAGTATTGTATGAAATTGTAAATAAATTACTACATGAAACAGCCACTATCCGATCATGGGTCATATAAAGACCCTAGGCTCTCACACATGGCTCTATAGCACTATCACATTATAGACATAAAGGATTAAATGCAGATCTATGAACCAGGGGAGTAAAGAATGCAAAAGATATATCTATAGCTGCAGGGGTAGTATCCATCAATAATATAGTGGACAATCCTCCCAAGCTAAACCAAAATTTCACATCACCCACATGGCAGATTAAAACAGCATCAATTGGATTATTTTTATCACGGTGAAACTTTGAGTGATCATTATAAGGAGAAACGCATTCCGAGGGGATTTAGAGTTAGAAATTCGCCTACTGTTGGTAGGTTTTAAGCTACATTTTGTAAAAGAGGGTTCCCTGACTTAAATAAGTGCAGCTTCGATTTAATGTTATTAGTAATAGAAGAGGCCAGCAGAAAATTGTCTGTTCAACTTGAAAAAATTGCCTCTTTTGAAACTATACACGAGCACTTTAAAGAGTGATGAGACCAATAATTGGGTGGAGAAACTGAATGGACAAATTTCTACATATAAAGTTGAGTAAGGTGATTGCTGTTTACGAACAAAATCATGTTTACCAATGGATTAGTGGTGGCTAGAGAGAACGTGGGCGCAATTTGAGGTATGGTTGTGTAAACAACGACCGATGTCTGACTCCTCACCAGTGACGATGATAAAAACAGTGGATCAACTTCTGCTATGAAGGCTGCTCCTTTAGGGATGGAAACATACAAAACATTAAGAACCAGGAAAAGATTCACCTGATGGGGTGGTCAGGGGGCAAGGTCGCAGAAAGTTAGGGGGACCTACCCCCCCCACACTAGAGATTATAATATTCATTTTATCTTCCCACCCATTGACTGACGCTGAGACCAAGGTATTGAGTGAAGGGCTTTCCTTTGTACCTACTGTACGTTTTGATGGTATACAGTGGGAGACTGAAAAGTATAAGTTGAACCGCCAATTGAAACTTCATGAGCATTTCCTTGGCTCTGAGGCCCAGGTTTCCTCCGCATCATGCGATACCACTATCCACCGCAAGTACGTAGGCTACAGAGAAAATCTACGTTGATCCTATTTCTAATAACTCTGCTATTAAAACCTTCAACCGTATGTTGAAGCAGGGTGTTGCGGATGTTATTATTCCTGCTGTTCCAAGAAGGAGAATGCAGCGTAATCTCACTTAGGGGGAGATGTACTATGCTCTGGAAAGTGATAAATTGGAGAGTGATAAACTACAAGTGACTCAGCTCCTAATTCTCATGTTACAGGCTGTGTTTGAAAAATGATAGGTGCTGACTGGTTGGTAGTTTATCACTCTCCAATTTATCACTTTTCAGAGCTTAGTACATCTGCCCCTAAAAGTTACATTGTCCCCATTAGCAGCTGAGAGCTGACCATACTATCATGGCGCAGTACGCTACAAACGGGGACATATGTCCCCCTCAGTTGCTCTGCAACATGCCCATGATCGGGTAATTAGTATCTGCCCCCCTCTCGGGCCCCTGCCCATATTTGTCTGTCATATTGCTTAAAAATAGATAATCAAAGTATAAGCTCCAGTCTTCTAGTTAAGAAGTGTTCCCTGAAAAATAAAAGTCCAATGATCACATGTTACAAATTAGGAGAGATTGGGCCTGATTCAGACCCACTCGCGAGCGGCTGTCCGCTCGCAAGTGGGTCGATGGTCTGCACTGAGCATGCGCACGACGGAGGGAGCTCCGTCGTGCGCATGCGCCAGACACGACGAGCGAAGGACTTTCCTTCGCTCGTTGTGTCCGATCAAAGGGGGCGTGCTGTCAATGTTGATTGACTGCACGCCCCCTTTGGTGGGCGTGCCGGGGGCGTTCCCACGGGAACGCCTCCCGTCAGAAGCCGGCCCACTGACATCACTAGTGATGTCAGTGGGAGTGATTTTGGCTCTGATAGAGCCAAAATCACTCCGGAGCTTGCGGTTGAAAACCTCAACCGCAGGCTCCGGCTCGCATTTTCGATGGTCGCGATGGTCACGACCATCGCGGCCATCAAAATGCACGCTCGTATAGCCTGTGGGTGGTGACCCACAGCTATACGAGCGTCCAGGAGGACGCTCCATGAAAATGGAGCCCGGCCCTCATGCAGAGCGTGCGCTCTGCTCAGAGCGTACGGCTCTGAATGAGGGCCTTTGTGTTCAGTGAGGCTACTTATCTTGTTTTGTTCTATGATTGTGGGAAATTTAATTTATGGCATAAATATATGGAATAGTACAATGGCTTCTATTATTATTAGGGATGTGCAGGCTCGGATAGGTTCGAATCTGCACGCCGAGTTCGGATTTTTCCCTCCAAAAATCGGGTCTCAGAAAGAGGCAAAACGTCATCTTACATAGACAAACATCATCTTCCATGGTCTTTTGTCCAGGAATAATGATGTTTGTCCGTGAAAGATGACGTTTTGCCTCTTTCTGAGACACGATTTTTGGAGGGAAAAATCTGAACTCGGCGCGCAGATTCGAACCTATCCGAGCCTGCACATCCCTAATTATTATGCTTAACCCAAAGTGGGAAGTAGTGGAGAAAAGTTAGAAATACGTTCACTCCCTTCATCTCAGCACATGTAAGCACATCTTTTCTTATTGCCAATTGTTAGTATCACACAGGTAAATGTGAATGTAGTGGTTCTCACTATGTGCTAGGTATCACTAAGAAAGCTTAAGTGGACATTAGTTTTCTGTCAAGAAGGAACATGCCAATGTGTCACATCTCCATGTCACTTTGGGGGTGATCCTGAGTCGGACACATCTCACAATTTCTAGCCGGCAGCGCAATGGGCTGGTGTGCACATGTGCCACGATGTGGCGAAGTTGCAAGTAGGTGCGTGCATGGCATATAATCTGCGAATGGAGACTAACGTGACGTGGCATTTCTGGGCGGCGAGTATCAAGAGGCACATGGCAGCTGTATCTGATGGGAGTGCCGTACTTGTATCTAAACCTCCGTGCAGTTCTGAGTGGTGAGTGCAGGAAAAAGCAGCCTGTTTCTGACTCTTCTCTTGGGGCTGGTGCAAGTGGCAATAGTAATGATAAGGGTTGCGGCTGCAGACACTAGAACAGTGGGCAGGATAGACTTGCACTTTCAGACTCACCGATTTGCGACTTACTTTGGCGGATTGTAGCATTAGCATATGACAGGAAGTATAATGCCATGGCCATAGGGAAATGCAAAAGAGACTGACTCTGAACTGGCCCCTTTGTGTGCTTCTCACTTAACGCCTCCTGACATTTTTTCTAATATCCTTTTGTTTTTTGTTTTACAATAAACCCAATAACATGTAACCCTTTCTTCCAAAGGCAACTGGTGACTGCACTTCAGGAAACATCGAACAAGCAGAAATATGACTATGATCTCTTAAGAAAGGCAGAAGTAAGTGTTTGCAGTATAGTTAGTGTGGGGTTTCATGTGCATGAGATGTATTGCCTTTGTTGCCCTGAGCTTTAAACATATAGCTGCTGTTACTGACGGTTAGAATTATTGGTCCTTTTTTCGCCATGTCTGCTTGGCAATCCTTGTTTGGGACACCTGACTTCAGTATGATGGCCAGATCTAGATATCACATGCGACTGTTGTCGTGTTTCTTTCTACTGATGTTCATAGTGTTTTCTATTAAATTCTAGCATATTCAAAATTGTGAGAATATTAAATGTTGCTCTGTTGACAGGGCCGAATCTAGGATATCTGTCACCCGGTGCAAGGCAGCAATTTTGCACGCCCTTTCTTCCTGTACCTTAAGTTTGTCCTTGCTCCTCCATAAGGCAGTGCACTACTCAGAAGTCCCTGGTATAGTGACTTACATTATTCCACACACCATAATGCCCATTACACATTATGCCACACACTGTAATGCCTATTACCAAAGTGCCACTTACATATTTGCCCGACACCATTTTATACCCCACAGTAAGGCTTCTAATTACTTTAAAATTACCTGCTCATTGTCAGGGGTTTAATGCTTGTTGCCAGGGGGTTTATGCTTGTTGCCAGGGGGTTTATGCTTGTTGCCAGGGGGTTTATGCTTGTTGCCAGGGGGTTTATGCTTGTTGCCAGGGGGTTTATGCTTGTTGCCAGGGCGTTTATGCTTGTTGCCAGGGGGTTTATGCTTGTTACCAGGGGGTTTATGCTTGTTACCAGGGGGTTTATGCTTGTTACCAGGGGGTTTATGCTTGTTACCAGGGGGTTTATGCTTGTTACCAGGGGGTTTATGCTTGTTACCAGGGGGTTTATGCTCGTTGCCAGGGGTTAAATGCTCGTTGCCATGAGGTTTATGCTTCTTGCCATGGGTTTCAGGCTCGTTGCCAGGGGGGCTTATGCTCATTGTAAGGGGGGTTTATGCTCGTTGCCAGGGGATTTCACGGGAGAAGATGCAGCTTTCAGCATCTTCTACGGGAGAAGATGCAGCTTTCAGCATCTTCTCCCAGTGCCGGGAAGTTGTAAGTTAACTGTTGCAACAATTAAGCACTAGTAAACCAATTAAAAATTGCTAGTAATAATCTTGTTTATTAACAATTGGTTATATGTCAAGCTGCACTGTTTGTATGTATTTTCATTGTTTGCTGCAGAAACTTTGTGGTGCCTTAAAAATAAAAGAAGTTAATAATAATACTTTAAAAAAAATTCTAATTGTGTGTAGCACCCCATCTAATAAAAAGTAACTTTGTATGCAATTTATACTGCATTTAATCTAATCAAAATTAAGATACAGAGCAAGATTTTGCTAAGAATATTCTATTCTTATTCATCATCATTATTAGTATTATAATTACTGCAGTAACAGATTTTACCTTGGGGGTACCTGGTCTGTAATTTAGGTAAAAGGGGCTTTTCATGTACTGTATAGTGTCACAGTTAAACTGCACTGCCTGACGACACTCTTCAGTAATGATGTCTGAACAAGCCCTACAAGTCAGGGCAAAATGTGCTTTTCACCTTTTGTAAGACATGTCAAACGTCAAAAGAGAACGACACATAAACTTAAAACAGAACAAAAATATATTTTCCTTCAGCCATGTGGGGGTTAAGTACAACCCACAAAAGGCAGGGCACTTACAGTGACAAAAAAGGCTTTTTACAGCTCTTCATACTGCTGACATCAAAGAGCAGTAGAGTGCTCCATTATGTAGACACGCAGACCACTCTACCTCCCTTTTAATGTACGTCTCACAAATGTAAAACTCTCTTTGAAGGCAGTGGGAAATTATGTTGTGGTATTGGAGTGTCCACACGAAGGACACGGTTGTCTAGAACATCTCCAGAAGCAGAATACCATCTCAGTACAGCTGCTGTACATAGTCAGCTAAGCTCTCCATGCCGTTGCCATCTCTGTTGCCCCACTGCCTCCTTGGTGGGAGTAACTGCCTGCTAAACATGGGGAACAAGTGAAATATTTCTAAAACTGGCTAATTTCATGTTTCCACTTGAAATTGTTTCTTCTTGTTCCAACCTGTAGTCACTACAGATATTGAATGAAATTCCTGTCTGCAATCAGTTTGTTTGAGTTATTATTGGAAGATGAGAGTGCAGCTGATTTACAATAGCTATACGCCCTTTTCCCAACTGCTGCTACAATTGATATCCAGTATCCTCATGTATCAAGTATTCCCTACAAGATTGTCAGCTCATTTAGACAGTCATATTTACCTTCCATTACATGTATGTAATTTGTATCTTGATATGCTATAATGTTCTTTCTACTTCAGGGTCCATAGGGTATCCACAGGATACCTTGGGGTATAGGTGTGACGTCAGTCGCAGGGCACCAAAGAGTTAAGCTTTCAGCCTCCCAGGATGCACTAGGTCCCCCTCCTATACCCCGCCCCCGGGCCAAGGCATCTCAGTTTAGTTTGGTGCCTGGCCGGCGTCGGGTGCACCTGTCGGAGTGGGGGCTAGAAGAGCCCCTGAAGCTTTCTTCAGTGCAGCTGTGGCTGCACATCTGGATGTACAGCATGGACAGTCAGTCCTGACGTCCATGCTGTCTTCCCTACACCCCCGCCGGTACCAGAACGCCGGTACCGATCCGGGGATGCTGGTGAGCATCTGGGATCACAGCTAGCGGTGACCCCAGATGTTCCGGACCATGGCCGGATCCAAGGGGGACAAAGGTAAGCAGCGGGGTCCCGCGGTGGGTCCCCGCTGGTCACATGGTCCTGAGTCCCCAGGCAGGGGGCTCCCTGGGGACTGGCTGCAGCGTGGAGCCAGGTACTGAACCTGCGCTTTCCACTACCCCCTGGGACAGCGGACCGCAGCAGAGCGGTAGCGCTGCGGCGTCCCAGGGGTTAAATGCATGCCAGGGGAGCGCGCCTTCCCTGTCTCACAGCCGGCGCCTCCCCCGCTGCACACAGCCCTCTCTGCACTGTGCTGACTGGTCCTGTGTCAGCGCTCCTCCCCCAGGCCAGCTTCTCTCTGCTCCTCGGCGGCCATCTTCTCTGCAACGCATGGTGAACGCTGCTGGAAGTCTGGAAGGAAGCATCGTGGTCTGGGTCCCCCCGCATACCTCTCCTCCGCTGTGGCTCAGGTCTGTGTATGCAGCGCTGTGTCCTACCAGGCCCTGTGTCTGTGTAGTTGAGTGATCAGCGCTGTTAGTGCAGGAATTGTTATTTCTCTGCATTGTATGTGACTGTGCTAGTGCTGCCTGTAACTTTTCTTCTCTAAACTGTCAGCTTTATTACTGTCCCTGTTCTTTCTGCTAAAGCCCTTGCGGTGCGGTGCTGCAGGGTGGTCTCTCGCCTATTTAATACTTAATTGGTGAGAGAGGTCACATACGTGGTGCCATCATGTCTGAAAGTGATTTTCCCCTCTGGCTACAGTGTACCACGTGCAAAGTACCGTTAGCGGAGGGGGAGGGTAGCGCGGAGGGCCTTTGCCGGCAGTGTTTGTCCATGGCGTGGCCTATTACGGTTACAGCACCGGTACAGGAGCCGCCCTGGGCTTGTTTCGCTCAGGCGTTAACAGCTTTAGTGGGCCAGTTAGCTCCGCAGCCCGCGTTTACTCCGATGGGTTTGTCCCAGCAGTCTGTGGTGTCGTCACCCATGCAGGGGTTCCCACGACAATTGGTGGTACCCCACAGTCTCCCTATTTCCCCGCTCCCGGGTTCTCAGGAGCCAGCGTGGGTTAACTCCCTGACGAGTTCTGTACAGCACTTGTCGGATGTGTTGCAAGGGGAGTCTGTGATGCGGCCTCATAAAAGGCCGGTGGCGTCTCTGTCCGCTCCTTATGAGGATGACGAAGGGACGTCTGATGATGGGGAGATTCTGGATCCTTACGATCAGGAACCTCTCCATACTAAGGACGCTGATGCTAAGTCCAAAGTATATATTCCTGGACTTATTCGGGCGGTCCGCACAGCCTTGGTGATTGAGGACGAAGTTCCCCCAGCGGCTAAATCTAAGTATGCCTTTTTCAAAGATGTGAAGGGCGATGCCACAGTCTTTCCTCTTTCGGGTCAGTTGGTGGACCATTTAGAGGAGGCGTGGAAACAACCTGGCAAAAGATACCAGCCGCAGAGACGCCTGGCGGTGGCTTATCCGTTCGCGGATAATTATTTTGCTAAGTGGGAATCCCCTCCACAGGTGGATTCTCACGTGACCCGTCTTGTCCGTAGTGCCACATTGCCGATGCCATCCATGTCCTCCCTTAAGGATGCTACGGACCGCAAGGTAGAAATCTGCCTGAAGTCCGCTTATTCCCTTGCAGGGGGGCAGCACGGCCGGCTATGGCCATTTGCTGGGTTGCCAGAGCGATGGAGCGCTGGGCGGATTCATTAGAGGCTTCTTTTGAATCCGACTGTCCGGCCGAACAGGCGGAGTTGATTGGCAATCTCTGTGATTCGGCCACCTACATCAGCGAGGCGGCTCTAGACATTAGTACTCTGGTGTCTAGAATTTCTTCAGCAGCGGCAGCTGCTCGTCGCACCTTGTGGCTGCGATCCTGGAAGGCGGACGCAGATTCCAAGAAAGGTCTGGAAGCGTTGCCGTTTACCGGAGAAGTTCTCTTCGGTCCGGATCTGGATAAGATTGTGGCCACGCTGGCGGCAGCCAAATCTGCTTGTCTTCCGTCGGCCGCTGCTCCTTCTGGTTCTGGACCATCGTCCTTTCGGTCATCTAGGGCCCAGGGCAGGCCCAAACCACAGTCGTTTCCTCGACAGGCTGGCCCTAAGAAATCGGTCAAGCCCCGGAAACAGGCATGGAGTACCAGACGTCCGGCCCCCAAGCCAGATGACAAGCCTGCGGCCTGACGGTCCGGGTCTCCCCTTGGGGGATCCCAGGGTGGGAGGCCGCCTGCTGCAGTTCTCCCGGTGTTGGTCGTTCACTACGACAGACACTTGGGTTCTGGAGGTGGTCTCTCACGGGTACGCCCTCTCCTTCCGGCACAGACCCCCGGCTCGATTCTTCACCACGGGTCTACCATCAGACCGGAACAAGGCTACGGAGCTGCGGAAGGTATTGCACACTATGCTCCAGGCTGGAGTTATAGTGTCTGTTCCATTCTCCCAGAGGGGCCAGGGTTTCTATTTAAATCTATTTTTGGCACAGAAACCCAATGGGTCATATCGTCCGATTCTCAACCTCAAAGCACTCAACAAGTCTTTGCGGGTCCCGAAGTTTCGGATGGAGACCCTACGGTCCATCATTCTGGCGCTGGAACCTGGGGACTACATGGTGTCATTGGACATACAGGACGCTTACCTGCATGTCCCTATTCTTTTGCGCCATCAAGAGTTCCTTCGGTTTGCAATCCGCAGCGACCACTTCCAGTTTCGGGTGTTACCTTTTGGCCTGGCGACAGCACCACGTGTTTTCACCAAGGTGATGGCGGTCATGGCGGCTTCTCTGCGGCTGCAAGGAGTCCGCATATTGCCGTACTTGGACGACCTGTTATTGGTGGCAGGATCTCCAGAGCTCCTGTTACACCACTTGGACCTGACCATTGCACGGCTGCAACGGCACGGCTGGCTAATCAACTGGCAGAAGTCCACTCTAATCCCGTCTTGGAGGATTCTGCATCTTGGAGCCTTATTGGACTCGGGACAGCAAAGGATCTTCGTGACGGAGGACAAGATCTCTGCTTTACAGTCAAGGGTGCGCAGTTGTCTGCACAGCCGCCGGGTGTCCTTACACTCGGCGATGAGGTTACTGGGCTCCATGGTGTCGGTGTTCGACATGGTGGAATACGCCCACTCCAGACCTCTGCAGCACCTGATCCTGTCCAAGTGGAACGGGCTGCCTCAGTCTCTGAAGTTCCAGACGATTGTGCTCACCCCGGAGGTTCGCCTGTCCCTTGCGTGGTGGTTAAACACGACCCACCTCAACAAGGGATGTCCGTTCTGGGTTCCAAATTGGGTCCTGTTGACAACGGACGCCAGTCTTCGGGGCTGGGGAGCAGTTTCGGGTCCACACTTGTTCCAGGGCAGGTGGACGCCGACAGAAGCGGAGTTTCCAATAAATATCTTGGAACTCCGTGCGGTCTTCAATGCTCTCCTGCAGGCACAGTGGTTTCTCCAGGGTCACCCGGTGCAGATCCAGTCGGACAATGCTACCACAGTGGCCTACATAAACAGGCAAGGAGGAACTCGCAGTCGGGCGGCTCTCGTAGAGGTCTCTCGGATCCTGGTTTGGGCGGAGCGCAATCTTCCGGCCATATCAGCGGTCTTCATCCCGGGAGTGCTAAATTGGGAGGCGGACTTTCTAAGTCGCAAGGACGTTCATCCAGGGGAATGGTCCCTGCACCCGGACGTTTTTCAACTACTGGTGGACAGGTGGGGTCTTCCAGAAATCGACCTCATGGCGTCCCGGCACAACAACAAGTTGCCGGTGTACGGGTCTCGCACAGGAGACGAAGGGGCGTCTCTGGTGGATGCTCTGTCCGTCCGGTGGACGTTCAGGTTCACATACCTGTTCCCTCCGGTCTCCCTTCTTCCATGGGTAATCCGGAAATTCAAACAGGAAGGAGGGACGCTCCTGTTGATAGCTCCTGCGTGGCCCAGACGGCACTGGTTCTCAGACCTTCAGGGTCTGTCCGTGGACAGTCCTCTGCGGTTGCCGCTACGACCGGACCTTCTGTCTCAGGGTCCTTGTCTTCACCCGGACCTGACTCGGCTGTCTTTGACGGCGTGGCTGTTGAGACGGCCATGCTGAGGTCCCGGGGGTTTTCCAGCTCTGTGGTGCGTACCATGTTACGAGCTCGGAAACCGTCTTCCGCGAGGATATACCATCGCGTGTGGCATACGTTCTTCCAGTGGTGTCGACCGAGAGGTTATGCACCGCGGGAGTTTCATCTGTCTCGGATTCTCGCCTTCCTGCAAGCGGGACTAGATCATGGGCTTCGCCTTGCTTCTTTGAAGGTACAGGTTTCGGCCCTATCTGTCTGGTTTCACCGTAGGATTGCTACAATCCTGGATGTGCGCACCTTTATGCAAGGTGTTCTCCGTATTCAGCCGCCGTTTGTTCCACCTGTGGCGCCTTGGGATTTGGCTGTGGTCCTGAGGGCTCTCCAAGGACCGCCGTTTGAACCACTGGGCTCAGTGGATATTAAATGGCTAACAGCTAAGACTGTTTTCCTTCTGGCCATTGCTTCGGCCAGACGTGTTTCTGAGTTAGGGGCTCTTTTTTGTAGACCCCCTTTCTTGGTTTTTCATGGGAACAGGGCAGTGCTCCGCACTCGGCCCGAGTTTCTTCCCAAAGTTGTTTCCCAGTTTCATGTTAACGAGGAAATAGTTGTTCCGGCCTTTAACTCACCGGGTCTTTCCGTGGGTGAGGCCTCTTTGGATGTTGTGCGGGCCTTCAGGACTTATGTTGACCGCACTTCTTCGTTTAGGAAGTCGGACGCTTTGTTTGTCCTCTATGGCTTCCGTAAAAAGGGTTGGCCTGCTTCAAAGCAAACTTTGGCAGCCTGGATCCGTATGGCTATTTCTGAAGCTTATCTTCATGAAGGCCTACCGGTCCCTCCTTCTCTGAAGGCTCATTCCACTAGGTCTGTGGGTCCTTCGTGGGCAGCTCGACGTGGTGCCTCGGCAGTTCAGATCTGCAAGGCTGCTACGTGGTCTTCTGTCCATACCTTCGTGAGGTATTACAGGTTTGACACCTTCGCCTCTCAGGATGCTTCCTTCGGACGGCGGATTCTCCTTTCTGCACAGGAGCGTCCCCACCCTTAAAGGATACTGCTTTGGGACATCCCCAAGGTATCCTGTGGATACCCTATGGACCCTGAAGTAGAAAATATGAGATATGGTAAGAACTTACCCTTGTTATCTCTATTTCTACGAAGTCCATAGGGTTCCACAGGACTCCCGCCCTGTCGCACCTGTGCTGCAGATGGGCTTTGCTCTGGTCACCGGTTTTCCGTCTCCCTCTGGTGAGAATGTGATTCTTGTATGTGTCCAGATCTTTGTTCTCTCTCTTCCTTCTCCTCCTCCGGCCTATGGCTTGGTAACTAACTGAGGTGCCTTGGCCCGGGGGCGGGGTATAGGAGGGGGACCTAGTGCATCCTTGGAGGCTGAAAGCTTAACTCTTTGGTGCCCTGCGACTGACGTCACACCTATACCCCAAGGTATCCTGTGGAACCCTATGGACTTCGTAGAAATAGAGATAACAAGGGTAAGTTCTTACCATATCTCATATTATACAGCAAAATGTCATTATAAATCAAGAATAATAATAATATTACAAGGGAGCTTAGTTTTTTTGTGCCCTCAGCTTATGGGGCTAGCAGGTGTTCACTGTTTTACATCAGCAATCATCTCTCCCTACTTATCAATATTTTTAGGACCTTTTAACCTAACCTACCCTGTACTATTACTTCAGTGAGGATTGGATCCCCCTGGTTGTCACCTTTGTAGGACTCTTCACTGCAGGAGTAGAGTGACTGCTTCTTTTCCCCTGTTGAATTGAATTGGCTTCATTGGAACTCCAAGGCGCTAGCATTAGGGCTTTTCAGCATCCTTCTGATGACCAAACCACTTTCTCTGCCAGTATAGTACCTTGTTTATTTTTGCCTGGATTAATTTTGTCTACATAGCATCTAGGTTCTGTATTACATTAATCTCCAAATAGCTTGGGGGGTTTTGCCTGCACTTGCAGCTTGCCTGACCCCTAGAATTCCACTAAGCCTAAACAAAAGCTAGCCAGCCAGTCAGTCTAAGCTCCCAGACTATTAAAGCCCCATATATGCCTAATATGTGAAAATCTGCCCATCCGTGATGGATTTTACCTAGGAATTGCAGCCCCCCCAGTAAAATCTGTCACCCCCACTGTAGTTAACCGGTGAGTTTGTGCACTGGGTGTCTTCAATGGCAAGCATTACCTACTGATCAAACGCCAGACAGGCATTCCCAGGGGGAGGTGTTTTATTCTGACTGGGACTGTCATTCCGGACTGCGATTAGCAGAGAGAGCGCTTCTAATGGAAAGTCACTCTCCTGCCTTCCTGTCAGTCCTACCTGGCTTCTAGAGGCTACAGCCAATGCAAGCCGGTGTTTGTGCGTATGCGCCGGTCGCAGTGCCTGTCTGCTCATTATCAGCTTCTGTCCACAAGATGGATAAAGAAGAAAATTGTATTCCTGTACTCACTGGTAAACCCATTTCTCTGAATCCAATAGGGGATACACACATCTTTCCCAGAGTTTGACTGTTTAGCCCTTTGTCTTTTTAGCAGAGAAGTGTCTGCCTTGGAGTCAGACCTGTTGCTTTTTCTTGTTTCTCCTTTGGTAGTTGGTTTGTACCCTTGTTGTTTGCTACAGTATGTGTAAACATAACTGTATTACAGAAAAGGGAATTAAGTTAACTGTGAGGAGTCTGGCCTTTCTTTGTTTCTCTAAACATACTGCATACTGTGGAGAAATCCACCACTAGATTCAGAGTAATGGGTATGTAATAATAGCAGTCCGGATGCCTCCTGTCAAAATACCGACAGCAGCATCCCGATGGACGGTATCCTGAGAGGGTTTGGGTAAGTATACTTACCCTCCCCCTAACCCTCCCTTCTTGTAGCCTAACCCTCCCCACTCCGTACCCTATTCTTAACCCTCCTCGTTAGTGCTTAAACCTAAGTTTCCCCCCTTCGTGCCTAACCCTAACCACCCCCCTCAAAACCCAACGCTAACCCCGCTTTGCTGCCTAAACCTAACACTCCTCCCCCTCCCCTCCTCCCCCCGCAGCTAACGGCTAAGACGCCCCCAGTTTACCTCGTTTGGACTGTCGTCTGTCTGTATTTCGGTGTCGGGATTAAGATGGGCGTCGGTATTTCAACGCCTATCTTAAGTTCCGTGTCGGGCTTCCACCGTTGGGATTTAGACCAGCGGCATGCCGTCCGCCAGTCTGCTACCTGCATCTTGATTCAGATAAATGGATTCAACAGAAAGTAAAAGTATAACAATCATATCATCCATCAAGCTACTAGGCACAAAAGTATTTATCCTTCACTGTACAGGGTGGTCAAAACGTCCACATAAATAAGGAAAATTACCTCCTTTTTTTTTCTTTCAACATTCATCAGTTAATGTACGTGGATGACCATTTCTCAATTGGCCTGTAACACCTACAGTCCCCTTGAACCTCTTAATTAATTTTGCAACCATGTAGTGTGTGATTCCTTGCCATGTATCCTGTTAAAGTCCTTTGCTTCTTGCAACTGCTTCCTGATCTGGCCATCAGAACGATTTGTTTTGACAATGGCATTTTTAAAGGGTATCTGCGGTTTGTGAATAAAGTTAAATTTTTTATTAACGTGTTAATCTTTCCTATGTATGGAGACTGTGTACCGCCCTGTATTATCTGTAGAACTTTCGCAGTACAGTTTTTGTTTTCTTCTGTTTTTCATTATAAAACCTGACTATACATAGCTGTTTTATTTCATGTTTAGGCTGAAAAGGTTCCCAAAGTGCAGTTCTGTGAGCTGCAACAAAAGTTGGATGCATGTGAGCAAGCACTGGCTAAAAAGCAGCTAGAGATTGATGAAATGAAGGAAATAAAAATCCTACACCAGGAGGATATGGAGACCATTACTCTTCTTCGCGCTCAGGTGAGGCTGACGCATGACAGTCCACAAATTTTTTTTAACATTGCTTATTAGGCTATAGCACCCTCTTTTAGCATACATAACAGTACATGTAATCAAAGCTCATCACATCGTATACTGCACAATAAATAAAGGTGCAAAATGCTAGAGTAATACAAGCCAGGCATGTTTAGGGCCTTCTTAGACATAAACGCTCCATAGTCTGATAGCATTGCTATATACTTGGTATCTGGATAGCTGATTTAACAATTGTAAACTCACTTGCTGGTAATAAAATCTCCTGTCTATTTATAAACAAATTTTTTATTGAAGCGTCAAGTGTCACATTTATAGACATCACAATGAACAATGATACAAATGCAATGAACACAATAGTTGTACAATAGTGCAAATGGTGTATAATATTATCCGAACAGCAAAGAGAAGAGCTACTGTCTATTTAACCCCACACTTTACTTACGGTTAGCTTTGTCTTCTAATTCCTTAGAGGAATTGGTTCTCGTTCAAAGTAACTTCAAGCCTAATGAGTCTGCTAGTATTGTGGTGAAGATTTTATTAAAACACCCCAAAACATTTTATTTTACATAGACCTCCACTTGTCAATCCTCATTCTGCCTTTTCTTTTTTTTGTAGCCTTTCAAGGTGTACTTGATTGGTTTTAATGTGTAACCAATGAGCTGTGTGGGAATAAATAGTGTGGAATTAAATGCCATATTTTTGTTTGGCTGACAGCTACATACTGAGCAATTGAATCAGCGCTAGTACAATCAACCAGTCTCCAAATGCTGCTGTTAGACATATTTTCAGAACTACAATATCCGATGGTAGTCATTTTTTTTTGGGGGGGGGGGGGGGGGGGGGGTCGGCATTTGCTGTGTCCATACACAAGGTGCAGCACTCCCCTATTCCACACTTTGGAGTACATGTTTTTTTGTCTTCTTATTTTGTGTATCAATATACCCCTAACACCTTTTCCTGTGCGTCTTTTTTGCCCCAAAAGTGAGATTAATTTGATATGCAACACTGTTATAGCTGTGTGCGACTAAGTTTGAATCTGTGTACGAAGTGCTATAATGCAGCGATGGCTGCTTTTTTCCATGCCAAAGTCCGTTGTGCTTCGTATACAGACTCTGTCACACACAGACATACAAGTGTTGCATATCAAATTGAACAGTGCAGTCTTCTTGTGCTTCTTAGTCACATCATATCGCAAGTAAAGACGCAGTTTTGGGCAAAAAAGACGCTAACTGTTTCCTACAAAAAAAAGGAAATGAAAATATATAGATATATATTTGAATGAAGCGGCACTCCAGTGTAGAATTAATATGTTGCCTGGGTGCCCTCCCCAAAAAAATATAATAAAGTCTGGCAATAATGGGCGGCACTCCGGGTCTTTTTAGATGCAAATAAGTACAACTGCTACCACTCGCAGTTAGTTCAACGTTTCGGTTTATTACATTTGTCAAGGACTTTGTTGGCCCATACACAACTAAAGATATATCTGTCCAATCTGTCTGGTGGGAAGGAAAATCTGGTTAATTTTCCAGTGTTTGGGAGCAAATTTCTATTGTTATTTGCTCCCATACATTACCATATGATTGTATTGCGAATATATGGCATAATACCAACATCTCTAATTCCTTAATGCACTGTGCATTTTCTGTTTGTCATACTCAGATGGAGGTTTATTGTTCTGATTTTCATGCGGAAAGGCTTGCTAGAGAAACTATTCATCAAGAGAAGGAGCAGTTGGCAGCACGCCTGGCGTACATGCTACAAGAGAATGAAGGCACGGGCGATAGGTAATAGTTTATCGTGAATATAACTGTATATCGTCTAGTCTGTACCAGGCTTAAGCCAGTATAATAGAATCATGACTGCTTGTGAATATAACTGCATGTTTCCAACACTGAATTTCATTATTCTACTAGAATGTAACAGAATAATATTATACAGTAAATCCATTATTGCCAAGTACTTAGGCAAGATTGTTCAGTGCAGTAATAGGCCACTCTAGACGATGTCTAGTGTGTACCGACCTCGTTAACGTTGGGATCCGGCGGGGGTGCCGGCATCGGTAAGGGCGTACACACTTGCCGATGACGGGAGCGTCAATATTGCACGTCGGACCTGCATGCAGGTCTGACTGGCGATGTTGCTGACGATGCGCGGGAGTGCACATCGTCAGCGACATAGTGGGTACACACTGGCCGATGTGGACGATATGTCGACATATAATATACTGTGTACCCGGCTTAAGCTAGTATAATAGAATCATGACTGCTTGTAGAAAGAATGCTGAGTATACCATACTTTCTCCTTCATCCACTAGGGGACACTGGAGCTTCATGACAGTGGGGTATAGACGGTGGGTTGAGTTGAGCCTGGCACTTTAAAAATCTACAAGTGTGACTGGCTCCTCCCCCTCTATGCCCCATCAACCCCAGTTTTTAGAATGTGCCCGAGTAGAGCCGGTGCACAGGGGCTGTCTCCAGCCCTTATATTAATTTTTATATGATTTGTAAAAGAATCAAGCAAGAGGACAGGCAGACTGTTAGCTGTGACAGTCTGCCTGCATCGTGGGAGCCGCCAGAGAGGGGACCACACGGCTACTGCAGCCTGTGTCCGGTCACCCTATGGAGGGGAGGCTGCTTTAGGCAGTTAGGAGTCATCAGACTCAGCGGGGCCCGCCACAGCTACCACTGGCTTGTGTCCGGGTCCCCGCTCTCCCCTCACTGCCCAGCGCTCTGGCCGCAGCAGCTCGGTGAGTAGCACACCTCTCCTGACTAGCAGGAGAGGTGAAAATAACTGCTGGGTCTGAAAACAGCGCGCGGCTGTCAGCCCCGCTGTCAGTTGCCACGCTGGTGTTGTGATAGAACACCGGCGCTGGCTGTTAGGTAGGCGCGCTCACAGCGGTCCTGCCTCTGCGTGCCGGTGCTTGTGTAAAAGGCACCGGCACGGTTATCACTGGGGCGGTCGTGCCGCTTGCCCCCGCTGTTAGTGCGGGGACAGAACGTCCCACTGTATAAGTGTATGCCGCGCGCATACAAAGCGGCGGCTATTAGGGGAGGAGCTTATGGGTCCCTCCTCCTCTTCCTCCTTCACTGCCTGGGCTAGTTTGGCGCGCTCTGAACGGGAGTGGCGCCTCAGACTGCAGGCACTGAGCGGAGGGGGAGAGGAGCAGATGAGAGCATCTACAGGGGGTCTGTAAATACAGAGGGTGGTTTTAACTACTTTCTGGTCCTATTGATTGCTCCTCCCTTATATGCCTGTCTGCCCCTGTTACTGAGTTGCATTTTCTTGAAATTCTGCTCCTCTTATACTGCTCTGCATGCAATTTGAGTAGCATTATTATTGAAATTCTGCTCCTCCCTTATTGCTCTGTCTGCTCCCATACTTGAGTAGCATTATTATTGTAATTCTGCTTCTCCCTATACTTCTTCTGCATTCCTGAATTGTATGTGGTGCTTGTCTGTGAGTACATGATGACATCCAGGACAGAAAAAACTGCATCACAAAAGCTGTTTGCCTGCACTAAGTGCAGGAAGAAGTTTACCCATGCTCGCTCCGAAGGGTCTTCCCTGTGCGAGACATGTGAAGCAGACAGTGCTAACACGCAGTCTGTCACTCCCTCCTTCATAAATAGTTTGGCTGGGGTCATGGCGGACCTTTCTTCTGAATTAGCCGCTTCCCGTAGGGAACGGGAGTCTGCCAGAGATCTACCTGGCACATCTCACCCTTCTTTTCTAGCAGAACCAGCGTGGGCTCAGAATTTAGTCCGCTCGGTGAATAGCCTTGCTCAAGTGATGGGTTCTGCGTCTAAAGCTCCTGAAGCTACGGTAAGTCGCTCTTCTAAAAAGAGGGCTCTTCCGGCGGTTCTCCAGTCGGATGAGGATTCGGCAGCGGATCACTCGTCTCAGGAGGAAGGGGAGATGCTGGACGAATCAGACGTAGAGACTTACTCACAAGAACCTGAGGCATTGCAAGGTATTGACGCACTCATTCTAGCGGTAAGGGAAGTTCTTAAGATTTCTGGCCAGGAAGCTCCAGAATCGTTAGAAGACTCCTTATTTGCCAGGTCACAGAAGATGGCCGTCACATTCCCTGTTTCTCTCCAGTTGGATGAACAGATGACGGCAGCCTGGCAGAATCCGGACCGTAAATTCCAGATTCCTAAGCGTTTCTTCTCTCTTTACCCATTTCCTGCGGAAAATAGGAAGAGGTGGGAGACCCCGCCACCTGTGGATTCTTCGGTTTCTCGGTTGTCAAAGAAGACCACGTTACCTGTTCCAGGAGCTACTACATTGAAGGAAACCTCAGAGCGGAGATTAGAAACCACTTTGAAATCCATTTATACGGCCGCAGGTGCACTTCTCCGCCCAGGCCTTGGTAGGATCTTGGGTCAACAAGGCTGTGGAAAAGTGGGCGGAACAATTGACTGAGGGTCTTAGATCCAGCACTCCGCGAGCAGATCTGATTACCTTGGCAGAACATATTCAGGAGTCTGCTGTATACTTAGGAGACGCCTCCAGAGATATCGGCCAGGTAGGCGCTAGGATTTCTGCTTCTGCGGTCTCTGCTCGCCGGGCACTTTGGCTTCGTGCCTGGCAAGCGGATGCGGAGTCAAAAAGAGCAGTGGAAGCTCTTCCTTTCACAGGCGATATTTTATTTGGTCCAGAGCTGGACAAATGGATTTCGCTGGCCACTGGAGGTAAGAGTACTTTTCTACCTTCATCAGCACCTCCTCCGCGTCGCTCGTTTAGGGGACCTTCCTTTCGTTCCTTTCGAGCATCGGCAAGATTTCAGGGACGATCGCGAGGTTCGTCTTCAGCGGGGCGAGGAGGCCGTACTAGAGGACGTCAAGCAAATATTGGCCGCCGTCCAGATCCCAAGCCAGCAGACAAGCCTGTGGCATGACGGGCTCCCATCCCATCTCGGAAATCCGAAGGTGGGGGCACGCCTCCAGCGTTTCTCGGAGGTTTGGAGACTGACTTCTCCAGACACTTGGGTTCGAAATCTGGTATCTCAGGGGTACAAGATCGAGTTCGCTTTCACTCCTCCTCGGCGTTATTTTACAACAGGTTTGCCCGTCGATCCCTTGAAGCAACTAATTTTGCGTCAAGCGATCGAGAAACTTTTGCTGGCCGAGGTCCTTGTGGCGGTTCCCACTGCACAAAGGCAACAAGGGTTTTACTCAAACCTTTTTGTGGTTCCGAAACCAGATGGGTCAGTCAGACCCATTTTGAATCTGAAATCATTGAACCAGTATCTTTCATTTCACAGGTTCAAGATGGAATCTCTCCATTCTGTCATTGCAGGACTAGAGGCAGAAGAGTTTCTGGTGTCGATAGATATCAAGGACGCCTATCTGCATGTCCCAATTTGGGTTCCTCACCAGGCTTTCCTCAGATTTGCCATCAGGGAAGCTCATTTCCAGTTTCAGGCCCTGCCATTCGGTCTCTCGTCAGCTCCCAGGGTATTCACCAAAGTGATGGCCGTCATGGTGTCTCACTTGCGCTCTCGGGGGGTGACGATAGTTCCGTACCTAGACGATTTACTCATCAAGGCTCCGACGGCAGAAGTCCTTTTACACCAAGTGTCCCTTACACATCAGATTCTCATTCAACATGGATGGATTGTGAACTTCCAGAAGTCTCAGTTGATGCCGTCCCAGAGACTTCAGTTCCTAGGAATGATTCTAGACACTGTTCTGCTTCGTATATTCTTGCCAAGGGACAAGGCCATAGCCATACAGGAGCTGGTTCGTCTAGTGCTCAGACCCAGGAAAGTATCTGTGCATCTTTGCATACGTCTCCTGGGGAAAATGGTGGCTTCCTTCGAGGCCATCCAATTCGGCAGATTTCACTCCAGAATATTTCAACTGGATCTTCTGTCTCAGTGGTCCGGGTCCCACCTACAGATGCATCGGCTGGTGCGTCTGTCTCCCCGGACCCGCATATCCTTGCTCTGGTGGCTTCGGACGGAGCATCTGTTAGCGGGTCGCCGCTTCGGAATTTGGAATTGGACCTTGGTCACCACGGACGCCAGCCTCCGCGGATGGGGAGCGGTGGTTCTGGACAATCACTTCCAGGGGCTTTGGTCGCAGCAGGAGTCCCTCTTACCAATCAATGTTCTCGAACTGCGGGCAGTCTACAGAGCTTTGATACAGGCTGTTCCTCTGTTACGAGGACTTCCGGTTCGGATACAATCAGACAACGCCACGGCAGTGGCATACATAAATCGCCAAGGGGGAACCCGCAGTCGGATGGCAATGAGAGAAGCCAGTCGCATCCTTCTGTGGGCAGAAAGACACGTAGAGGTCATTTCAGCAGTGTTTATTCCGGGGGTCGACAACTGGGAAGCGGACTACCTCAGTCGTCAGGATCTTCATCCCGGGGAGTGGTCCCTTCATCCCGAGGTCTTTCATCAACTGGTTTGCAGATGGGGGAAGCCACAGATAGACCTGATGGCATCTCGGATAAATCATCAACTACCCCTTTACTGCTCCAGGACCATGGATCCGGCAGCGGTGGGAGCGGATGCTTTACTGATCCCTTGGCCGTACAGCCTTGTGTACCTGTTCCCACCGTTTCCGCTCCTCCCTCGGATTCTCAAGCGGATCAAACGAGAGTCGTCCACCGTCATCCTAGTGGCTCCGGATTGGCCTCGTCGGGTTTGGTACTCCGATCTTTTATTCCTTCTGGCAGACGAACCTTGGCATCTTCCGCTACGATCGGACCTTCTACAACAGGGTCCATGTGTGTACCCGGATTTACGGCGGCTTCGTTTAACGGCGTGGCTATTGAGACCGCCATCCTAAGAAGCCATGGAGTTCCTAGGTCGGTCATTCCTACCATGCTTAGGGCTAGAAAACCGGTAACATCAGCGCATTATCATCGCATTTGGAGGGCTTATATCTCCTGGTGTGAAGGTCGTGGATCCTCCACTTCCTCTTTTCATTTACCACGTCTTCTTCTTTTTCTTCAAAAAGGCCTCGATGCGGGGTTACGCTTGGGATCGCTTAAAGTGCAGATTTCTGCTCTTTCTATTTTTTTCCAGCGTCGCCTAGCTCTGATTCCGGAGGTTCAGACCTTTTTTCAAGGGGTTCTTAGAATTCAGCCCCCCTTTGTGCCACCCACGGCTCCTTGGGACCTGAATCTTGTTTTATCTTTTCTTCAGTCATCCACCTTTGAGCCTTTGCAGGAGGTGGAATTGAAGTATTTGACTTGGAAGATGATCCTTTTATTGGCCCTGGCTTCGGCCAGACGTGTGTCGGAACTTGGAGCCTTGTCCTGCCGTTCCCCTTACTTGATTTTTCACGAAGATCGGGCGGAACTTCGTACCCGGCCTTCCTTTTTGCCCAAGGTGGTCTCGGGTTTTCATCTGAATCAGCCGATTGTAGTGCCAGCGTTGTCGGACTCTTCTGGGGATTCTCACTCCTTGGATGTGGTTCGGGCACTTCGCATTTATGTGTCCCGTACTGAGGGGCTACGTAAATCAGAGGCTCTATTCGTCCTTTATGATGCTAATCGGCGTGGCTGGCCGGCGTCTAAACAAACTTTGGCCAGGTGGATTCGTCTGACTATTCGTCAGGCATATGTTGCTTCTGCTCGACCACCGCCGGTATCCATTTCTGCGCATTCTACGCGCTCTGTGGGTACTTCTTGGGCGGCACGTAGAGGTGTCTCGGCTTCACAGCTTTGTAGGGCAGCGACGTGGTCTTCGGTTCATACTTTTGTACGTTTCTACAGATTTGACACTTTTGCGGCTTCTGCTTCAAATTTTGGTCGTAGTGTATTGCAGGGCGTTCAGCACTCTCCCCCCCAGGAGGGTAGCTTTGGGACGTCCCCACTGTCATGAAGCTCCAGTGTCCCCTAGTGGATGAAGGAGAAAACAGGATTTTGGTACTTACCGTTAAATCCATTTCTCCGATTCCACAGGGGACACTGGACGCCCACCCAGTGCTTCTTGCCTGTTCTCAGTTGTTTGTTCTGCTTCAGTTCTGTTGCAGTTTTGTCTGTTTTATTGTGTGACTGTTTATCACTGCAGCCTGCTGTGTTCTTGCAGTGTGTCAGTATGTTGGATGTTTCTTTTCCTGTTCTCCTTCTCTGTTCTTCAGTCTGTTCTCCGTCTCCTCTCGGGCTCAGTTCTTTAAAACTGGGGTTGATGGGGCATAGAGGGGGAGGAGCCAGTCACACTTGTAGATTTTTAAAGTGCCAGGCTCAACTCAACCCACCGTCTATACCCCACTGTCATGAAGCTCCAGTGTCCCCTGTGGAATCGGAGAAATGGATTTAACGGTAAGTACCAAAATCCTGTTTTAATAAATGACAGTAACTTCCTAGTATACTTGCTACTAAGCTGGGGCCTGTAAGCTGGCAATAAATTATTTTTGCCAGTCTTTGGCACACTATGAACTTGATATGCACACTGATTATGGTTCCAATCCCAGAGAATAAGAGCAGCAGCAAATGGTGTATTGAATGTTGTTTTTTTATTTTATTTAACTGGTCACAGAGTAGAAACCCACTGCTGTATGACTTTCCTTTTAGGCAATCCATAGAACAACTTCAGTGGCGACATAGATCAACCAGGCCATCGGATAGTGGTGACAGTGCAACCCTTGTGTCAAGAGGTAAATTATTACACTGACACAGTGGTGTCAAAATTATAATCTACATACAATTATTCTTTAAGGCCTATTTATTATCACTGCATTTTATGTACAAAATTTGCACTCAAATTTAACAGTCACCAAGCATTTCATTTTCTTCTGTCAAAATGCAGTTGGACACATTATTTTATTATGTAACTTGCACTAAGTTACAAATTTTGTGCATAATTTGATGTTGGTAAATTAGGTAACAGGGGCTTTCAGCGAGATAATTATTTAATACCAGTTATTTATATAGCGCACACACACATACATTCCGCAGCACTCAAGAGAATATTTAGCCATTCACATGAGTTCCAGCCCCAGTGGAGCTTACAATCTATATTCCCTACCACATATACATACACTAGGGTTCATTTTTGCCAGAAGCCAGTTAACTAATCAATATGTTTTTGGATAGTGGGAGGAAACCCCACAATGCTGTGAGGCAGTAAGCTAACCATTGCACCACCGTGTCCATTTGTATTATGTCCATGTTATCATCACTCCCAGCAATAGGGATTAATCTGTTTTAATGGTGGAAAAAAACTGATATTTAAGAGAATGAGAACAATGCTTTTTGAAATATTAACATTAATCACAGTTATGAACTTGTAGATTTTCACTTTGTTTTTCATTTTTCAAACACAGCCTGTGAGATGAATGACAGTTGGGAGCTGATTGGCTGGCACCTTATCACTTTCTAATCACTTTTCACTCTGTCTCCTAACACTGCTTAGTAAATAGACCCCCTAGTCATTATTCCTCTGGGGCAGCAACTTGAATAGCCCACTGTTCACCACTAATACAATAGATTTATGTACATGACTTGTATGTACATATAGAATTATTTCAATTTTTAAGCATCACTAGATCCACAAACTACATAAATACAACCAGTTTGGACACTTGCATACAGAACATTGCCAACTATTTTTTATATATTTGCATAATTTTGATGAAATAAAAACTTCTGTAGACACACACCTAATGTTGCCTGATAACCTGCACTCACTCCCCTGTGTGCTGACATATTGGACAACAGCACTCCAGATGCAGAAATCATTATGGTTGGTTAGGGGTTTTAAAATAGTATGAATTGGGGAACGTGTACTAAGAGCCTGATTCATTACGGATCGCTATTGCGATTACAGCTGCGATTACACACACCCCTCCGCTGCGAAAATATTGTATTGAATGCTATCGCAATGCTATCTCACATTCGTAATACCTTGCAGTCCTGCGTATACATCGGTAACATCGAGTAACATTGGCCCCTCACGCAGAATTACAGCAGGACTGACCTTACTCAGAAATTGCTAACCTCGTTGTACGCAGTGAGCACTCAAGCTACATATGCCATAGCAGAGGCTAATTTATGCACACCCATGCAACGGCGTTCAAACGGCCAGGCACGCCTGCTTTTCACCAACCATCGCCCACCCTCCTCCACGTCACCACCTCCAAACACTCACTGCCTGTCAGTCACTCTGCTATGGCTCTCCATGGTCTGCGTGATCGCAGTGATGCCTTCTTGCACGCGCACTACAATGTATAAGCAGTATGTAACAATCGGCCGTCTGCGTACGCTTTAGCAGTTGTGATCCATGCTGAATCAGGCCCTAACTTTATATTTTAAGTATCTGGAAAAAAAAATATCATTGGAGGAGAATGAGGGTGTCCATTTCCTTGATTGCTGTATATACAGTAGATGAAAAATTGTTGTTCTTATGTACACAGAATCTTTAAGAAACTCTTTTCTTATCTACAGGAGCAGAGAACATGGAGCAGCCGCGGTTCTCAGTACACACGTGCCCTAAGTGTCAGCTCATGGTGCCAGACATTGATACACTGCAGATCCATGTCATGGACTGTATCACATAAATATATCAGAATGAATCATTTAAGTTTAATGAAACTGATCAAACTTCTTACTATCTATTTTAATTAATTACTTCCCAAACCTCATTTTAGAGCTATACCCCATCTTCATCCAGGTGTATTCATTAATGATTGATTAATTGTAAAAGATATGCATTAAATACTTGCAAAGCATGACATTTTTGGGGTTACACAAAGACAGGTTTGAGAACCATTTGTCTAATTGTGGAAAATAGAGGGATCCAATTACTTCTTTCCGTGTTTAATCAGATTCATGTACAGACATTTCCTCAGTTTGTATGCGATCATCTGTAAAGCACAAGCCATTGATTGTACCGTCATAAAGAAAACCCTGAAAAAATTTGTTTCAGGAAATCTTTTATTTCTTCAGACCGTTTTGCACAGTGAGTGGAACAGAATATGAAAATTGTTTAGCATTTATTTGTATAAGTATATACTTGATGAGCAGTAGCTTCCTACAGGAATTGGGTATAGGATGCCGGAGATCAGAATCCGGACTTCGGCATACCGACAGGGTTAGGATACTGACACCTGTCGGTAAGTATCCTACCCGTACCCCTAAACCTAACCTCCCCCTAGTGCCTAAATCTAACCCTCCACCCCCCTAGTGTCTAAAACCTAACCCCTCCTCTAACCCCAATACTTACCGTTGGGATGCTAGCTGTCGGGATTCTGGTGCTGGCATTCTGAGCATCGGTGTCCCGACAGCCGATATTCCAACTACCTCCCCCCTAGAGCAATTGGTTTATATCCAAATTACAGTGAGCAATTGTATTCAGCTGCAACAATTGTCAGTCTACCTCTGTGAATAATATTTTGCTTAGTGCAGAGAACATACTTTCATATACAGTACGTATATTGCATCCGCTCCCTGGGTATGGAATTTGTTTATTATACCACCACCTATTTTTCTATTATTTTTATGAATTTATCACCAATATATTTTCCTTTTAAAAGCAAAAAGGATATTAAATGTGCTGTATATATGTTATTTTAGAAAAATTGTTAATGCACTGACAGGGAAAATACTAACTGGCAACATATTAAGCAGGCTGCATTGGAATATAGCTATTACTGCTGGTTTCATTATGACTTAATATTCTACAGAAATACTGTAACTGTGCTGAAAAAAAAGTAGCCTACACAATTGTTCTATAGTCTCTACTGGTGGCTTCTTATGTGCCTTTTAGGCTGCTCTTTTTACACTGTAAATTTCATTTATAAAATTGTTTTAAGGGCTGAAGTTGCACATTTTCATATACTATGCTCAAGACTTTTTGCACTGTTACATAACAATACTTACATACAAATTGAATTACCAGAGCAAAGAAATGCGTACATCCCACTGCATGCCCAGCAAGCACAGACTTCATTCTGCTCTGCATGTTTTGTAAGAGGACAGGACTTCAGGATGATAGTTAGGTCCATCAAAGGTGGTAAAAGTTAAAAAGCATTTCACCAATAAATCATCACATTTGGCAAAATTGGAGGTTCTTCTCTCAGACATATTAGGGCCTGTCATGCTGGGCATACATTATGCAAGTATTGTCCAGATCCGCTAATCTACATAGTGTATGACCATGACCGATCAGCAATGATCGAACGGCCGGGCATGAAAAATCTTCCAGCATGCCTGACTGATCAGATCATTTGTTGCCCACATCTGGCAGTGAATGCACTCCCGCTGCTGACATTTCCCCTATTCCTTCACAGGGGAAGAATGGGGAAATGTTTCCTCACCAGGAGAGGAATGCAGATATCGTGTGGCCATATACTGTGACATACCTCAGAGTGTAAAGGGGCCTATCCATTAGACGACTTTTGAAATGATCCGACCAAAACCAGGAGGTTTTGAGCGAATCGTTCAGAAAGTCGTCTAATGGATAACCGGCAAGGACCAGTGATGCATATGCACGCTGGGTCCTTGCCGACCCCGACTATCTGCCGAACATGCTGGTCAACCTGACGACGCTCGTCAGGTTCCTCATGTTAGCAGATAGGGAGGTCGGTCTCCTGCACTGAATGACGTTCAGTGCAGGCACCGCACTCGGCGACCTGAAGGACCGAACGCTAGACATTCAGTTTTTCAGGTCGCGTAATGGGTAGGCCCCTTAAGGCCACGATATCTGCTGGATTTCATGCTATCAGATAAAATATCTGTCTGTCTTGGCAGACATTATACCCAGTATTAGTGCCAGTTGTAAATACACACAGACTAATGGCGGTAACTTTTGTACTGCATATTTTAACATGCCCAATGATGAGCCTATTGGTTTTGATAACATTATTAGATGATATAGCACTATTTTGAGGCAACACCCGGCAATACAGTGTGTGAACAGCATTACTCAATCTATCAAGAGTCTCACATTTTCATAATTTTCTCTTTATTATATTTCATACTTACGTGTTAATCACTTCAATCAATCACATTTTATGACACGCCATCCACTTTCCTCAATCACAGAATGTGTATCAAACAACCGGTCTAAATGTCTGTACCATAGCCTTCTACCATTACCTTATCAGTAGCCTCTTATCCATATGGCCAGGCTAACAATAGTGTCTCTTCACAGCTACTAGTTAAGTATGTGCATGGTCTTGGAGCAGCAGTACAACACCTTATAAATGTCAGATAATGCTTTTGCAAAAGCCAGCCTGAATTATTAAATCTGAATAAAAATGGATTGCTATGAATTATTTTATAAAGTAGATTGCTTTGCTTTTTTTATTATCCTTTGTCACATGTGGACTATTGGACTTGTGCAACAATTTTATTTACATATCAGAACACATCTCCAAAGTATACATTTCACTAGAAAAAAAAAATAGAAATGACTTCTTTAGGATCCATAGGGTCCACAGGAACTACTTTGGGGTATATGTGGTTTGCAGGAAACCAGGCTTCAAACAGTCAATGTCTTCCGGTCCCAGGATGCATTGGGTCCTCCTCTATCTATAATATATATATATATATATATATATATATATATATATATATATATATATATATATATATCACAGGGGCTCTGCACTCACCATAATAACTGATAGTAATAATAAACAGTGGGGTTTTGGTTCATGAATTGATCAATGCATTTAAGCTTGCAGCCCCCGTCGCGGGACCCCACTTTACTGCAAGTCCCTACTCTGTTGCTCAGAATTATAACATGGACATAGCCATCACATTAGTGTTAAACTCAGGGTATGCTATCAAGGTTTAAAGCTCACAGCAACTTTGCTTTTAAATGTGAGACAGTTACCAAGCACACCTGTTGCAAAGCACCTAGGAAAACAGCTGACACAAGTTAGATAACTAGTTAAAAGGGGTGCATGAGGAAATGTAATCACAAAAATGACTAATTATAAAAATTAATCATAATAAACAAAAAGCTCTAATCCACGGCACTCACCATTCCTAGATTTGGGGTGCAACAAGGTATGTGACCACATTGTTTAAATAGAAATCACAGGGGCTCTGCACTCACCATAATAACTAACAATAATAATAATAAACGATAATAAACAGTGGGGTTTTGGTTCATGAATTGATCAATGCATTTAAGCTTTAAACCTTGATAGCATACCCTGATGTGATGGCTATGTCCATGTTATAATTCTGAACAATAGAGTAGGGACTTGCAGTAAAGTGGGGTCCCGTGACGGGGGCTGCAAGCTTAAAAGCATTGATCAATCCATGAACCAAAACCCCACTGTTTATTATGTTTATTATTATTATTGTTAGTTATTATGGTGAGTGCAGAGCCCCTGTGATTTCTATTTAAACAATGTGGTCACATACCATGTTGCACCCCAAATCTAGGAACGGTGAGTGCCCCGTGGATTAGTGCTATATATATATATATATATATATATATATATATATATATACATACCATACCCCGCCTCCATCCAGTTTTGTTGTTTTGTGCAGCAGGAGGTGCACCATTATAACAGATGGGACTGTTTAGGCAGTCCCAAGTTTTAGTTTTAGGTTTTCTTTATTTACGATTTTTATGAGTTTGGCAGCAGGGCGTCTGATTGAGACGCCTGTGCTGCAGCTCTACCCCCGCCAGCGCCACACAGTAACCTGTGTGATCTGGTGATTTCGGCAGGGTCACGACAGAGATTGCTAGCCACGATGCCGCGGCCTGGACTGCGTCCGGAGGCACGTGGAAGTCTGGTAAGAGCGAGCCAGTCCTTCCTTCCAGCGTGGGAGATGCTGGAAGCTGCTGCAGTGAAGGCCCGGTTCCCCCGCACCCAAACTAGACCACCGGGCCACATCGCCTGGTGCCGGGAATGGGCCTTAGCCGCATTCTGTTGCCGGGAAGCCAGCGTACCCGGTGGTTTTGCAGCATAGGGGAGGTAAGCTCTCACCCCGGCAGCCCCTCCCCAGACTCAGACGCCAGGCCATGGAGGTTTCGTGTGTCTAGGTTGATCCACTCACCTCTGTATATGAGACGCTCACTGACCACTTTTTAGTGCTCTGTATAAGTTGGTCTCAGGAGGTGTTGAGATCTCCCTTTATACCTCTCCCCCAAGGGCCCAGGTATATAACGCTCTAAATCTGGTAAGGTATGAAAGCAAAAGACAATCAGCAATTTGCTCCCAAATGCCGGAAAATTGAACTGTTGTTTGAACAAATTGTTTAGATCAGTTGTTCTCAAACGGTCCTCAGGACCCCACACACGTCACGTTTTCCAGGTCACCCAGCAGGTGAACAAGTGTATTCATTACTCACTGACACATTTTGAAAGATCCACAGGTGAAGCTAATTATTTAACTTGCGATTGTGAGGAGACCTAGAAAACATGCACTGAGCGGGGTCCTCAGGACCGAGTTTGAGAACCTGTGGTTTAGATCAAACATTTAACAACCTTTTCCGGATGACCATCTTCATCTGTGTTCTGGCATTTAGGAGCAAATTGCTGATCATCAGTTGCTTCCATACGTTACCAGATTTTCATTCCAACCAATCAACTAGTTGGTTGGACAGATAATCTTTAGATGTTTGGCCGGCTTAAGGTATATAGCACTGGAATCCTACCAACTTTTTTTTTTTTACTTTTAAAAAGAAACTTGTATAAGTTGATTCAGTGTTAATTTGTGAGTATATTTGTATGCATTGCACTAAGGGCCTGATTCAGAGCCGATCGTAAGCGGCCGCTCGTTCGTTCCTACCGATGTTCGCACAACTGCGCATGCGTACGGATTGTAATACGCATGCGCGAACCAGTCAGTGTGGCCGAAAATCGTGTGCTCGCTAAATAGCGAATGCCTGCTATTTTGAGTGACAGAATGAGGCGTTTGTGGGTGGTAACAGGGGAAGGTGTTTGAAAACGGGGAGTGGAGATCCGAACGCAGGCGTGCTTAAAGGTCAAAACGGGCGTTTTAAGGGTGTGCATAATTAACAAAGCAGCGTCATTGACCACGTCACTTGGTTGTTTTATAGTCAAACTGCTCGCATGATTGTGGTAGGAAAAACCAACCACAAGAATAGCGAGCAGTTCAGACGCCTTTCGATGCACTCGATTAATCTAATAAATAGCGGACATGACGTATGATGCGAACGGCCAGGGGGCGTTTTTTTCAAAATTACGTTCGCATGTTTTGTTCGCTCGTTCAGACATAGAAGCGTGAACAGACCGCAAACAGCGAACGGTTCATTTAAATAGCCAGCCCCTTTTCCTGAACGAGCGAGCGCAAATAGCGTCCGGCTCTGAATCAGGCCCTTATATCCTACCAGTGTGATTATGATTTAGTGCCCATTTTGCAAATATGGATCCTTCCAAACTTGTGGGTTTAGGTAGTTGATTTTAAAGCCCTTTTGCAATATATTATATGCATTTTTATGTGACTTTGCTAACTCTGCTAAATAAAAAAATTACAAGGTTAGTGGACCGCTTATTAGCCCACAGTACATCCCACTTTGTATTTCCTACAGTAATTACAGCCTGCTATGTTTCCTCTTCGCATACATCCTTCCAGGATGGAGGGTTATGCCCCACTCAGTTCAGAATCTGGCTTTTGGCATCTACCTATCGACAGATGTTACAGGCGAGTAAGGCATCGGCTGTGTAAAGCATATTAATGGACTGCACATCCTCTCGTTCACCCTGCTTTCAGGTTCTGAGGAGGCAGAGGATACAAAGGTTTCTTCCTCTGGGCCTATCTCGGAGAGGAGGAGCGTCATTCATCAGTGGATGTTCCTCTCTAGCAGGGGCGGTTAATTCAATCCTCATTATAGAAGATGAAGTCCCGGCTCCTAAAGCCTAATAAACCTGGTGTTTAGACACCAGAAGGTGTTTTAGGCTGGATTACCTCAATCTTAACAGCTCACTTAGGGCCTGATTCAGAGCCGGACGCAATTAACGCTCGCTCGTCCAGAAAATAGGGGTGGCTATTCAAATGAACCGTTCGCTTTTTGCGGTCTGTTCACGCCTCTAGGTCTAAACGAGCGAACAAAACTTGCTGTCGTTTTTGGGATAAATACGCCCCCTGGCCGCTCGCATCCTACGTCATGTCCGCTATTTATTAGATTAATCGAGTACATCGACCAGCGTATGAACTGCTCGCTATTGTTGTGGTTGGTTTTTGCTACCACAATCTTGCGAGCAGTTCTGGCTATAATATAACCCAGTGACGTGGTCAATGACGCTGCTGTTTTAATTATGCACACCCATAAAACGCCCGATTTGACCTTTAAGCACGCCTGCGTTCGGATCTCCACTCCCCGTTTTCAAGCACCTTCCCCTGTTACCACCCACATACGCCTCATTCTGTCACTCAAATTATCAGGCATTCACTATTTTGCGAGCACATGAATTTCGACCGCATTGACTGGTTCGCGCATGCGTATAACGATCCGTACGCATGCGCAGTTGGGCAAACATCGCTCAGAGCGAACGAGCGGCCGCTTACGAGCGGCTCTGAATCAGGCCCTTAGTTTATGAGGGAAGCATAGAACACTCCAAATAAACTGTTCCAGTTTTAAAAAAGACTAGTGTCTTTTTACCCTCTCCCATAGGGTGAGTGAGTGCATTAGGTGGGAAATCCCCCTCCCTTCTGGGGGTTCTTATGGGACACCTTCCTAAGGGGTTACTCCCCAGAAGGTTGTTTTTGCACAACTCCTCCTTCAGATTCTATCTAGGCCTTTGCCCTGCTATCCCGGTTCCTTTAGCTTACAAGGAAGAAGTTATTACTCAGATTGGGTTTTGATTCAGAAGCTAAATGGGTCTCATCGCTCTATTCTGAATCAGAAATCTCTCAACGGGTCATCCATGTGCCCAAGTTCCGTATGGAGACACTACGGTTAATTATGCTGGCAATGGAACCTGGGGATTTCATGGTTCCCTGGATATACAGAATGCATATCTGCATGTACCTATTGCTGTATTCCACCAAGGTTTCTGAGTTTAGCTGTTCGTCAGCAACATTACCATTGCCTTTTGGTCTGTCCACAGCCCCTCGGGTGTTTACCAAGATAATGACAGTCATGACTGCTCATCACTAAGTCGGAGTTACGCTGGAGTTAAACTGGAGGAAAACGAAACTCAAAACCAGAACACTTTCTGAACAACAAGAAGCAACATACTTATGTGAATGAACAAAATCAACATCTACTGCTGTATCCAGGCAACTACTTACTGCACTCACTGCTTGGACACTGCAAGTGCTCCCCTGTCTGTGTGCTGCTCTTGTTGATTGATCTTTGTTGATCAGAACACTTTGGACTGGATCAGCTCGGGTACATTGTAATTTTGTCCTCATTCATTTTGTATTGCCTTTTCCAATTGTGTCACATCTATCCACATTAATCATTTGTTTATAAACTAATTCCTGCACCCACTACTCACATACCTCTCCTTTATATATCACTTTTGGAGCTGCGCTCATACATTAGCAGCACTGTTCTTTACATGTATTTTTGAACATTTAACAACTTTAATCCACACTGACTCTATATCTCACTGTCTCTACATCACACAGCCTCCACATTACACTGTCTCTATATCACACTGACTCTATATCTCACAGCCTCCACTCCAGTTTACATCTCAATTATTACCTTGTCCACAGCATGAACACCCTTACTTCACACAACCCCCATATTCTATGTCCACATAATCCTCTACTTTATCCGTCCCTCTCTTCCCCCTCCTGTTTCCTCCACTTGCTGTTCTTCCTTTTTTTCTCTCATCAGTCTGCTTCCAACCCTCTGCTTCTTTCCCCCACTTCTCCTATACCTCCACTCTCAACCACCTCCCTCCATGGTCTTGTTACCCCACTACTAAGCCCCATTCCCTCCTCGTTCTGTCTGTCACCTCCAGGGCTGCCAAGAGAAATTCTGGGCCCGGGTACTGCAACATCCTGTGGGACCACATCATGTATGGCTGCACCCATTTGTGAGTGGGTCTAGCATGTGAGATGCACCCACTCACAGGAGCATGGCATAGCACCCAGCAGCTGGAACTAAAGTAGTCACTACTGTATTAGGATGGCGGGACAGTCCCATAATAGCTGCATTTCTTGTCAGGCTGTATATAGATGCTAAAATGTAACACACAAATTAAAGTGCTTCTACTTTACTTTGTACATCTCTCATGTAAATAACACAAACAATCTATTTTCTATCATAGAGATAGATGTATGAAGGACTTAATTTTTACATAACATCAGGTCGTCTTATACACACACATTCCGCAGCACATATCCTAACCCACTGCTCCATGCTCCTTCTTCACTATCTACCCCTCTGTGTCGCCCCTGTCTGTCTGCCCTTCCCCTTTAGAATGTAAGCTCTCACGAGCAGGGCCCTCATCCTCACGTGCTTCTCCTCCCCCTACTTATAGTATAATTTACTCCTAACTCCCTACAATGGCACCTACCACCTGGTTGCTCATGTCCTGCTGCTTGTGTTTTGCAGCTGAGTTTATAACCTTGTCCTTGTCCTGCATTGTTTTGTATTACTATTAACTGTTTTTCTTGTGTGCTCATTTATGTACTGTGTAAGGCGCTGCGGAACCTTTGTGGCGCCATATAAATAAAGGATAATAATAATAATCTCAAACGACAAGGGGTTATAATACTGCCATACTTGGACGACCTCCTAATATTGGCATAATCTCAGGAGGTTTTACATCATCAATTACAGCTGACAGTGGCCGGCCTAAAAGTCATCACTTTTTTCCAACTCAGCGGATGATACATCTAGGAGTGCTCCTGGATTCTCAGATGCAGAGGATCTTTTTTTGCCAGTAGAAAAGATTTCAGCTCTACATTTGCAGGTGCGCAAATTGCTCCACAATCGAAGAGTCCATCCAGCAATGCAGATCATAAGGTCTATGGTTTCCTCCTTCAATATGGTGGGATAAGCCCAATTCCACCCCAGGCCCTTCCAACTATTGATTCTCTCATTGGAATGGTCAGTATCAGTGGATAAAATCTTGGACGATCCTTCTCTCCCCAGAGGTTTGGCTCTCCCTGGCCTGGTGGCTTCAGATGGCTCATCTGAACAAGGGTTGCCCACTGTGGATTCCAAGGTGGGGTACTCCTCACCACGGACGCCAGTCTTCGAGGAGAGCACTTTCCGGGGAAGGTGGACGTTACCGGAAAGTCACCTGTCCATAAATATCTTAGAAACCCCGGGCAGTATACAGGATGCTGGGTCTAGCACGAGACCTTCTTCATGGCAGGCCTGTCCAGATCCAGTCTGACAATATGACCGCGGTAGCCTACCTGAAACATCAGTGAGGCACGCAAAGTCACACTTCCTCTAAGCGGTCAGCCATGCGGGAAGTGGTGAACATACTGACTTGGGCAGAATATCATCTTCTGGCAATTTTGCCAATATTCATTACAGGGGTCCCCAACTGGGAAGTAGACTTCCTGAGTTGTTAGGACATACATGCTGGAGAATGGGCTCTTCACCTGGATGTCTTCCAGCTACTAGTGGAAAAGGGGGGGGGCTACCAAAGGTGGATCTCATGGCCTCACAGCACAATTACAAAGTTTCCCAAATATGGGTCCAGGACATGAAACCCCGCAGCTGCCTTCGTGGATGCGCTGGCAGTGGGGTGGGATTTCAGGTTCGCCTACCCCTTCAAAATTCAAGCAGGAGGACGGCTGGGTGATTCTAATAGCGTCGGCTTGGCCCAGGCGCCATTGGTTCACCGACCTGACCTGTCTATCCATAGACAATCCGCTCACATTTCCTCTACAGCTGGATCTGCTAGTGCAGGGACCCTGCCTACATTCGGACCTACCACGTCTGTCTTGGACTGCTTGGCTGTTGAGTCTTCCATATTAAGAGCCAAAGGGTTTACCAACTCTGTGATTAAGACGATGCTCAGGGCAAGAAAGCCTTCCTCTCCCCGCATCTATTACAGGGTATGGCATTCTTTTTTTTCTATGGTGTTCCCACAGAAAAGTTGATTCTAAAGTTTTTAGGGTCTCTCGAGTGCTGGCTTTTCTACAGGCTGGATTGGACCTTGGTCTCTGCCTGGCCACATTGAGAGTACAGGTTTCTGTGCTGTCACTTTGGTTTCAGTGTAGAATCGTTCCCTTGCCGGATGTTAGAACGTTTTTTGGTGTTCTCCATCTGCAACCACCTTTTGTTCCTCCGGTGGCACCGTGGGATTTGTCTTTGGTTCTCAGTGTGCTACAGGCTCTCCCCTTTGCTGTCAACAACTTGAGGTCCACTGTATTCAAAGACACTTTTTCTCCTTGTTATCTCCTCAGCTCACAGAGTCTCTGATTTGGCAGCATTCTCGTGTCAGCCCCCATATATCATCTTCCACCAGGACAGAGCTGTCTGACTCTCATCGGCTGCTATAACAATCACAGCCGCTGCCACCGGCTGTGTGTTTGTCACTGTGTAGTATGGACCGCTCTCACTGTGGTCTACACTACACTAGCGGCGGGTGCAGAGAGCGGACTTCGGTCCAAGCCACCAGCTGCACCGCCGCAAGTGGGGGCCCAGGGACGACCGCCCCTGTCGCTCCCCCTTAATCCGGCCCTGCAGCTACTGTAAGCAATGTCAGCAGCATGGTGTTCTGATGGTTGTTTGTATTAAATTCTTGATAGCTATGCCTCCCCTGGTTCCTTACTGGCTACTGTGACTGCATCAGGGCATCTTCATGGGTTTGTGGAGACTTTCTCTCACTCTCTGGACCTGATTCAGATTTGGGAATAGAGACAGATAGATCAAGTAACTATGTACCTGGACAAACCATGTACCAATGCAAGGAGTGCAAATACATAACATTTTTTTAAATGTGGGATAAATACTGCCTGCTTTTGCATGGAGCCTAGAAATGCTGGCCAGCTTTATTTTTAAACTGGAATTTAGATTTCAGTTTGAACACACCCCTCCGAAATCTAAAGTTCTTTGCACATTTTAAATCTGCCCCACCTGCAGTGCAGCATGGTTTTTCCAAGATACACAGTTACTTGCTCTTTCTTACTCTGTAGCGCATTTAGACCCACTCGCTAGATGTGTTCGTTCGCAGCCTGTGTATGCAAATCCAGCACACGCCCAGCAAGGCAGGCGAATGCATGGCAAGGCATTAGTGCGCCCACTATGTCTTGGTGTGCGATCACTTTGTGTATGCAGAAGCCCACCAGCCATTCCTAAGATGCCCACTTGCGCACATCATCTCCTGGAAGTGCATGAAAACATTGGTAGGTCGTGCACCATCGGATGCGATCACAGCAATTGAGGTTGACTATACCCTGCCGCAAGCACTGCGATCACTTCAGTGTGAAATACAACCAAGGGCCGTGTACTATGACGCTGCCTTTTAATTATGCATGCCTCTGAAACGGCGTTGAATCAGACACGCCTGCTTTCGCACCTCCACTCGGTTTCTAGTGGACTGCCCCTGTCACCACACACAGCTTGTCTTCTCACTCACTCTGCTGAGCTGTCTATGCCCAGCGAGCGATTGCTTCCCAAGCGTTCGCACTGGTTCGCGCACGCGCATTGCGATGCATGCGCAGATCACAACCATCGGCCAGCTTTGAGATATCACATCCTAGCGAGCGGGTCTGAATCAGCTCCTCTATTCCCAAATCTGAATCAGGCCCTCTGTCAACCTCAGACGTGATCCTGCTCTAGTCCCTGACTCCCTCCCCTCACTGCTAAGCAACAGGGTACATTGCTAGCTCGATTGGCTCTCGCTTTGCTGATTCAGCATTATGGGCAGCTACTGTACTTCAAATTGTCACTGCTCGGCTCCCTTTGTGACAGATGAATGGTTCATACACCAAAACCTTCCTCGGCCAATGCTGTAAAGAATAGCGACAACCCCATCGAAATCCGTCCAAAAGTGTTTCACAAGATTAGCCCGAACCAACAGACAGACCCCAGAACTGGGAACTTTATTTAAGTTATATATAGAGAGAAAAAGAGAGATAACTAGCGACCCAACTCACCACAGCCCCCACCATCTCACACCAGCCTCCTGCTTAACTCCTGCACCCTGCATCTCACTACTGCCCCCTGCATTTTATCACAGCATCCCATATTTCTCCACAGCCACTGCATCTCACTAGTTTCACCACAACCCCTGCTGAGAGAGAGACTCTGATATTGCAGGACAAATTCAAGACATGTTGAGAGTTAAATATAGATTATATATTTATATAAAAAAAGGAAAATTTTTTACACAATAATTAAGCACGTAGAAATAAATCGCAATCAATTGTGAATATACCAACTTTTTCTGATGTACCAACTCAGGCACGCATATCTACTGGATATATCTCCTTTCAATATAAAAAGTAAATAAACAGCAATGCAAGTGTAATTTTTTTTGGTATGGACTACAGGTCCCAGGATAGAATTAAATTCGGTATAGAGGTCTTTCTGCAGTTAAAGATATAAAACAAATAGAAAGTAGTAAATGAAAAATGAGAAACTAAAAGTCCTGGTAAGCTATAGAACAGCGTTTCTCAAACTCTGTTCTCGGGACCCCACACAGGTCATGTTTTCCAGGTCACCCAGCAGGTACATAGGTGTATTCATTGCTCACTGACATTTTACAAGATCCACAGGTGGAGCTAATAATTTCACTTGTGATTCTGTGAGGAGACCTGGAAAACATGCACTGTTTGGGGTCCAGAGGACCGAGTTTGAGAACCTGTGCTGTGCGGGATTAACACATAGGAAAAGGTGTAGCAATGCTTAGAAAAGCTAGAGCTACCGTACAGCAGAAGTGGGGTTAACAAATAACAAGGCACAGCTGAAAATAACAGGGTGGCCAGTGGCTGCTCTTACTGTACCTGACCCAGTGCCTCCTCAGTATGTGTCCCAGCATGACAGAGCTGCCAGACCAGCACAGCTGGTTCAGTGACTCCCCCAGAGGCAGTAGGCAGAGCAAGACTCACATTAGCCTTCTAAAACTAACTCCCGCTCTGTTAGCGCACTAAGTTGCCTGTGAACCAGAACTGAAGAATTCACAATATAAAATAAAGAAATAAAACCTAGGTAAAAGGTAAGAGAGAAAAAAGTATGCCTTAAGGTTGGTACACACTGGACGATGTGTACCAGGATGATATGACGGCCAGTCGGGCTGACATATCATTCCGCAGGTACACATCAGAACAATGTATTGCACAACCGAACAATCGCTTGTTCCGTCCTTCATTAACATGAATGTGCAGCACATCAAACCTGACGCTGCATGTAACCAAGCGCATATCATGCATACACACTACAAAATGTGCACGATATGTCGTTACAATTTGGCCAAATCGGAAGAGCACCATCCCAGTGTGTACCCAGCTTTACTCCTAAGGCACTAAACTAAAAACTGATGATCCAGTTGAGTTGGGAGGGGTTAGAGGGGGCCAGAATTATTTGGAACTAGTGCCAAATTCCTACTGCTAGACTCTAACCCACATGAGTAATGCAGTATCCCCCTGATGGATGCAAGAGGAAAGACCATAATGTAAGGAATACAATATTTAGTATGTGCTAAGGCAGGCCTGGCCAACCTGTGGTTCTTCAGCTGTTCTGAAACTACAAGTCCCAGCATGCTTTACCAGCTGTTTGGTGGAAGGGTATGCTGGGACTGGGTTGGTCAGGCCTGTGCTAAGGAGTAGCTATCAAAATGGACAATATCGGTCAATGTTGGGCTTTAAATATACTGATATCTGTATTTTATCATCCTTAGTTAGAAAAGTCTGCATTATTTCATCTCATCACTGAATGCTGACGTGAAATTTATCATCCTCAAAAGTAACTAAAGTCTAAATATTTGATCTCAACAAGACAGAAACTTACGCTGAGTAGCCAAATGATTATGACCACCAGGCGATTTTGTGTAAAGTAACTATTACACAGATAATGCTGATGTAGGATGTCTGAATCTGAAAGACAAAGGTATGCAGAGACTAAGAGGGGTATTCAATATGGGAGCGAAAAGTCCGTGCTGGACTTTTCGCTTCACATCGGAGATTTTCCTGGGATAAAGTATCGGGCGCGTGCCCACTTTATCCCCGCATTCAATATGCAACATACGAAAACGGGAAGGTGCAAAGTGGGATCTGCGTAAAAAAACAAAATTATTCCTGGAATAAATTGTAGGACCCCCCTAAAGTTGTAAAAACATGGGGGATTACTATGGGTACCCCCATTTTAGCCTGCAAATGAAAGTCGGGGATTTAAATAGCCGCAGCAGGTGTTTTTTCCCGACATTGAAGAAGTGATGCAGAAGAGCACTTAGGTTATTTTTTCCGTTTTTTTAAGTGGTCCCATCAAATTTGGGGTACATGAAAATGGGTACTAGCTTATTTTTATGTCCCTAAAGTAAGTTTTAAAAAATTCTGCAACTATGCACCTGCCGCTAATAACCTATTCTAGAGGAATGGGTATGAAATACCGCCGACCGACAGCGCTGGGAATCCCGATCGTGGATAGGTGAGTATCTACTAACCTAACCCCCCTAACCCTCCTTAGGGGTTCCTAACCCTAATCCCCCCTCTAAGTGCCTAACCACCCCCTTCCCCGCTGCCTAAACCTAAGTCCCCCGGGGGTGCCTATCCCTAACCCTCCCGGGGGGCTGCCTAACCCTAAGTCCCCCCCGGGAGCCCTAAACCTAACCCTCCCCCCCCGCGGCTGTCCGCTGGCGGCACCCGGGATCGCTACGATCGGGATACCGGGGGCGCCGGTCTCCCGGCGTCGGGGAAATGCAGGCGTCTACATCTAGACGCCCGGCATTTCACCTTGCCGGGATATGACAGTCGGGAAGCCGGCTGCCGGTATTTAGGCAGTCGGCTTCCCGATTGCTTCCCATTCTAGAAAACATCTGCCGCATACTTGCAGAATAGCCCTGAACCTATTACCCTATTTTGAAACACTTTTTTCCCTTTTTTTTTTTTTTTTTTCACCCCAATTTTTAAATTAATTTTTTGGGGTGTCCCTATTTTTTTTTTTTTTACTTTTTTTTGACACAGTTATTTTTAAAATGTCATTCCAAGGGATGCAGGCTATTTTTTTTAAGCCTGCACCCCTAAACCCCAATTCTGCACTTTTTTTCGCCACCTATTCAGTGGTGAAAAGTTATCCCCGTTTTTTTTCAAAGACTTTTCGAACCTGCGAAAAGTCTTTGAAATTGAATACGGTGTAAAACCAAAACCTCCGAAAATGACGTCATCTGTGCGAAAACATTGCAAAAACTGAGTTTTCGCTCCATATTGAATACCCCTATTAGTGCACGCCTCATGAAATAATGGATAAACCTCGCAATATGGTGGACTTTGTAAGTGGAATGATTGTTGGCATTTGCAGCAGCTGCGAGAGCATTAGCAAAACTGATGCACTGGTGAATTGCATGAGGGCGGCAGTAGCTGAAGTGTACACTGAGTGGACCAGCAGACAAAAAATTGGGTCAGAGAGCAAGGCCTGTGTTCATAAACGGCTACTGTATGCTTGAGCGGAACGGAGAGTGGGCAGACTTGTTTAGCCCCACAGACGGGTAACAATTCAGTACGTTACATTACATTGTATAGGCTACAGAAGCAGAAAGCCTGTCCATACGCCATTGCTATCTGCTGTAAACGGTGAAATGCTTCCAATATGCTCACGAACACACAAATTAGACAGTGATTGGAAATGGGTCATATGGTCTGACAAATAATGAGTTCAATCACATCAGCAGATGGTAGAGTAAGGATATGGAGACAACAGCACAAAAGCAAGGATAACCACATCTCTTTAGGCTGGCGGAGGCAACTTTATGGTAAGGGGGCATGTTTTCATGGGAGTGTAAAAGAAACTTTTCCAGGATCATTTGAACATGCACTACACCACACTCTTTACTCAGAAATATTTCTGCCAATAAATGCAAGGCTGCATTTCAAGTCCCCCCTTTCAGATCAAAATGTCAGGTCGCACCAGGAATTTTGAACATGGGTCCAACCAGGATGCGACCCGGCTCAGACCCCTTTCAGACAAGCGGCTTATTCCCGGGCCAGCCACATCACTGAACACGGGTACAGTGTCGGCACTTGGAGATGAAATAATTTCCAAGCTCCGGTTCTTCCTATGCTGTAAATGGGTCCCGGGTTGTATGACCCGGGTTACAATACCTGTTTACACTGCACCACGGTCCAGGTAGATCCTGGCTTCAACCCTTGTAACTACCCGAGTTGAGATGCCAGGTTGCTCAACCTGGATTTTTTTTTTTTTTTAAAGGACCCTTTCAAACTAAGCAACATCCCGGGTTGCTGCGCTTTCATGTTTAATAACCTGGGATTTTGTTGTTAGTCTTAAAGGGGTATTCAAAAAACCTGGGATTTTGTTGCTAGTCTGAAAGGGGTATTCAAAAATGGATACCTTATTCATACTTGGTTTTCTTGAATATTATTTATACAAATACACTGATAAATAGTAGTTTATTTAGCAATTTACAATAAAACTGGAACTAAAGCTATAACAGTACAAGTGCAATTTTTAAGCAGCATTGAAACTCAAATTCTCTGTCTACCCTTATCTATTTTTAATACATACAATTTCATCTGCCTGAACAGTTGGACATGCTGCTGTTACCATGATTGTTTCCACAATGTATATTTTTAAATAGATGGGAGCATGTCAGCAGTGTCCGAAAATGGCTTAACTCGTTGAATAATAGCAAACTGGCTTGTCCTTTGTGGAAATTTTCATATTAAAACTCGATATCCGGTTAGAGTTTGTTTCACAAGAGCTTGCTGCTTATTTGCTCGGCTTATTTTGGCAATATAGGGTTTTCTTAGTGCATAGTACAGAGAGGTGATCAAACGCACTAATTGAAAGTGATGATTACCGATGTTCACCTGTGTGTGTGCTATGTGTTCTTTCAGGTTAAATATATCTGTGGAACCCAATGTCAACAGTACCTGGTACTCCAACATTAGTGCAGAAGTGCTGTGCTTAGAATGGTCATATTTCAACATGCGATACAATGCCTTCTCTGCTGTTTGCACAGTTTTCACTGTTCCATCTGATGGCATAAAATAAGTGGTGCTTTCCTTAACTTGCAATAAGTGATATGCACATGTAAAGTCTTGTGGGTGATCATCAGTAACAAGTGCCCACCTGCACTTATTGCAGCAGAGTTGGCTGAAAGCTCTTCTTACAACCCAGCCTGCAATAAACATTTCAGAATTGTGGACAGTCACATCTAGCAAGCGGGACGAATAGAAATGACCAGAAAGCCTAATACTGGACTCTTCAAATGGATAGTAAAGGTGCTGTAGATGACCAGGGAGGCTTTGTCCAATCCTTGTGTCTAATGAACAGTCCTTTGTCTCCACATACATATCCATTATTCTACCCTGTGACAGCAGCTTTTCTACTGCAAGCTTTACTTCAAGTGCTGTAGGACCCACAGGTGAGCCACCTAAAATAAGAGAAAACATGAAACTGACAATACACAGTGCATATGAGAATATATTTAGCAGAAAGCATTTTGTGATCACATGGTTTGGAATTCTGCTGCATGTGTTGTCACGTGTATATTATATGGATAGTGCAGTGTAAGTAAATAGGTGTTTATATAAACATATACACCCATACATACTGTAGAGAAACAGCACTGGCACTCTGCAGCCTTGGTGTGTGCACTGTAATGAGGGTCAGATGAGAGCACAAACCTGCTGTGCTGAAAGGGCTACATGCATTCACTGACCTGTCGCCCCAACATCTTTTTTTAGCCACTAATGGCACGCGCCAGGCCAGGACATGGAAAGCATCCTAATAATGCTTAGTGTCCCACAAAAGGATTGGATGGTGAAGGGAATAGTCAGTCATTCACACTCCAAGGGGAATATTTACTAAAAGTTTGTTTTCAAAAAACGATCATCATCGATGTTGTGCTTCTGGGGCTAAATCCCACATTAACTAACAGACAATTGTTGATTTGATTTTTTAAGTATTAGTAATGTGTGATTTAGCCCTAAAAAACCCCCCCAAAAAACATCGATGTTGATCAATTTTTATTGATTTTAAATTGATCAAAATCGATTAAAAATCAACCTTTAGTAAATCCCCAGGTTTCAGAAATGAAACTAATATATAATATGAAACATGCAGTGAAAGGGGTCCAGCTAGCACTGAAGGTGTTCTGTCCTTAAAGTGTCCCGTCTACTGGTGGTAGACCCCAGAGTAATGTCTGTCTTCTCCATAAATAAATATATCAGTACAGTGTGATCAATTGTATATAATTTACAGCACACTTATACAAACAGTGGCTGACATGTAAATCCTAGAATGCCATCCTAGCTATTAAATGAGACCAGCCAAAGCCTGACTGGTTTACAGATAAATTATACTGGGGAAAAAATGGGAAAACTGGTGCAAAGTAAAATGAAGGTACTACCCTTAGCAGATGTTTCCTTTCATTTTCTAAACTGTGCTGGAAAAATGACAATGACAATAAGAACAGAATTGGCTACTATGGGCAATACAATTTTCCCTATAGTGTTTAAATGTAATCATAAACTCATAAAGCAAAAAAAAACAAAAAACAGTACTCACCTGTATTACTGACACTACTAAAAAACTCTTTGAGGTGCTTTGTCCGGAACCTGTAAGTGGCGACATATTCTTGGTCCAGCAACAGATATGGCAACAGTTCTGTGAGAGAAGTAATAGTCACAAGGAGACCAACAGTGCACCATGAACTGAAAGGAGAAAGGACACGAAGATATGGTCATCACTACTGACATATCTCAGCACTTTCATGTTGGATAATAAAAACTGTGGATGTTATATTAATACTATACTAGCAAAATGGGAATCAAATGAAAGCATTTATTGAAGGAAAATAAGCTTCATGGCTTTCCGGCTGAAGATAATTGTATTAGCTTGTACATGTGCTTCTGATTTTTTCTTTCAAGCCCTTTAGTGATGTATTTATATCAAAATATATCTTATTTGTGTCTAATTATCATTTTATTATATATTAGTCAGGAGACAAAATAAACATTAGTAAAGTGTCTACTTTACTAATCCTATCTAGTGCTGCACTTATAGGGTGAATGTATGCCGCAGCATAGATGGACTAGTAGTACTTGGTAGACAAATACCAGTTGTTTTGGATAATAGCATTACTACTCCATGTGTCCACAAACCACCCGTTTAAATTACATGCAGTGCTTTCTTGACTAAGGGCCTAATTCAGAGCCGGATGTTCTTTGAGAGCGCTCGCTCTGAATCAGGGCGTCCCTGTTTTTTTTTAAAGACTGCCTCCTGGCCGCTTGCTAAGCTGTGGGTGACCACCCACAGCTTTAGCGAGCGGCCAGGTGATGGTCGTGATGGTCACGACCATTGGGGCTTGCGACGAGACCCTTGTGGTAGGGTCTCGTTCCCGCAAGCCCCAGAGCTTTTGGCTCTAATAGAGCCGGAAGCTCACCCACTGACATCACTCGTGATGTCAGTGGGGCCGCCCCCAAACGGCAGGCGTTCCTTCGGGAATGTCTCCATTTGGCCAGCCACCCCCCCTGCCCGCCTCCAAAACGGGGCAAGCTGTCAATCACAATCGACAGCTGCCCCGCTTTGCTGCGAGACCTGTAGCGACGGAGCGCCCGTTGCATGCACAGTGAGGGACCATCAACCCGCTTGCGAGTGCTGTGCGCTCGTGAACGGGTCTGAATCAGGCCCTAAGTCCAGAAGTAGTAAACTGACAGCGTGCCTCAGGGAACAAGTAACCTAGATGAGCAATGCCTGCATGCTATCCGTTTTCATAAACACCGTTATTCAGAGTGTCTGACTTGGACCTTGTGCAGAGCTTACCCAATATAACTTGCATATTTGTCTATTGGCTGTGAATTGACATGGTGTTTTGGGAAGAAATTAGTCCAGATATGAGGAATGTCTGCATGTGAACTGCCTTAATAAATATATGCTGGGGCAGAATGACATTCATAATAAGAAGCTGCAACACAGTCTAATTAAACATAATAACTGTGTACTATATATGATTTATAACACTACATATGCTCCTAGTAGAGATAATAGAGCACTGCATGAGAAGATAAATAGCATGAAGTGAACTTGCCTCAGCTACAGACGTTATTTATCTAATTACCTTTATAATCCCGGCAAGGGTTAAATGACAGGCGTCGAAATCCTGACGCCTGTCATTTTCCCTACGCCGGGAGCCCGACACCTGGCTTACCGGTCGAAGGTAAGTCGGGCGACGGGCACGGACAGCCGCAGGGTGGGGAGGGTTAGGTTTAGGGTTCTCGGGGGGGACTTAGGGTTAGGCACCCCCCCGGGAGGTTAGATTTAGGCTAGGGGAAGGGGGGATTAAGGGTTAGGCACCCCCCTGGGGGACTTAGGTTTAGGCGGCGGGGAAGGGGGATTAGGGTTAGGCACCAGTAAGGGAGGGTTAGGGGGTAGAATAGGTTAGAGAATACTTAACCTGGGAACGATCGGGATTTTCAGTGCTGCCGGGATGCCGCGGTCGGGATTTGAATCCCTAATTAACAACTGTATCAATCATACTATTTCATATACTAGACGGAGGGAACTTTATGATACACTTAGGCTGTCATTATGTTAGTTACACTTATAACCTTGAATAAGCCGGTGTATATTATGTTATGTTAAAACAACCACTGACATTTACCTGGATTGGATACACACATTCAGGTTTATCTATGATTACTGATTTATGGGCCTGATTCAGACCCACTCGCGAGCGGCTGTCCGCTCGCAAGTGGGTCGATGTTATGCACTGAGCATGCGCACGACGGAGGGAGCTCTGTCGTGCGCATGCGCCAGACGCGACGAGCGAAGGAAAGTCCTTCGCTCGTTGTGTCCGATCAAAGGGGGCGTGCTGTCAATGTTGATTGACAGCACGCCCCCTTTGGTGGGCGTGCCGGGGGCGTGCCTCCCTGACGGGGGCGTTCCCACGGGAACGCCTCCCGTCAGAAGCCGGCCCACTGACATCACTAGTGATGTCAGTGGGAGTGATTTTGGCTCTGATAGAGCCAAAATCACTCCGGAGCTTGCGGTTGAAAACCTCACCCGCTGGCTCCGGCTCGCAATTTCGATGGTCGCGATGGTCTCGACCATCGCGGCCATCAAAAAGCACGCTCGTATAGCCTGTGGGTGGTGACCCACAGCTATACGAGCGTCCAGGAGGACGCTCCATGAAAATGGAGCCCGGCCCTCATTCAGAGCGTGCGCTCTGCTCAGAGCGTACGGCTCTGAATGAGGGCCAATGTCAGAATCACTATTGTATGACCAAACACTATGGTTGCAAAACAGCTTTTATAATAAGAACTATATTGTTATACTTTAATCCTAAATGCTGCTCTAAGTCAGGAACTGCTCATTCAAGAATTAGTGAGAGACAGACGGTTACTGATATTATTGTGTGTATGTCATGTAGTAAAATAATTGGATATATAATCAGAATCATCCAGGAAAATATATGTTTATTTTGTCTCCTGACTAAGATATAATAATATGACAATTAGACACAAATAAGATATATTTTGAAGTATATATATTTGTTCTTTTAGTATAGGAAATAAAGTGCGTATAATTTCAGCAGGTTAAGAGGTTGGATAGTTCAATAAAATAAAATAAATAAATAATAAATGTTAGCACAGGATATTGCAACATTGTTTACTTGTTGAACAGTGGTCTGAAATAGTTGCCAAATATAATATGAAAGATCCAGACAGAATTAAATAGGAAAATTGTGAATCTACATAGATATTGGCACACTAAACCACTAAATCCCTTATTTAAAGAACACAATCTTCAACACAGATTTTATTAAAAAAAAAAAAAAAAATATTTCACCATTCTTTTTAGAATAATTCATTTTATATGTAATTAATAAGTTATATTTTAATTATATACATTTATATGATTTGGGCACCTTTACATTATACTTTTTTGCTCATTTTTGGAAGCCTACCAAGCACCTCTGCAACCTTGTTGGACCAATATGCAATATGTAGCACTTATCCTTGTGTATAAAATGTCTATTTCCCTATAGATTGTAAGCATGCAAACAGGGCCCAATTACCTCTTTGTCTCTTATTACCCTGTCTGTTATTATTTGTATTATTACTATTTTGTTCCCAATTGTAAGCTGCAACAGAATATGGAGGCGCTATATAAGTAAATGTTAATAATAATCACAATCATCATAGATATAAGGCATAAAAAATAAAAGGCAGTAATGCAAGATTATGAGATCTTTATGTAGGGACCTCAATCCTACAGCATCTTCTTACACTCATTATTCGAATAGTATTTTATTTCTTATAACTTTGTAATGAGCTGTATATACTCTGTGGTGCCACAACACATAGTATTTTTGGTACTCACTGTTAAACTCGCTTCTATCAATCCATCTGGGAGACACTACTCACAACGGGGTGTAGAGGGCACTGTGAAGAGTTGGCACATCAAAGTACACTTGTTTGTAGCTACACCCTCCCCATTACAGTAAATCTCATAAGCCACACCGGAGCTAACAGGACTTCAAATAAACTTTATAAAGTCACAAAAGAGAGCCCAGCAATTAAAACAGTACTCAAGCCTACTAGCACACATGTGTAGAGTGAAGACACATGTAGTAAACAACAAAACAGGGGAGGGAACAGATTGTCTCCCAGATGAATTAAGAGAAATGGATTTAACGGTGAGTACAAAAAATCCTATTTTCTCTGTTATCCACTCTGGGGGACATTGCTCACCATGGGAACATTTCAAAGCTGGTAAGCTCAGCCACCGCAACGTGAATAACTTTGCACCTGAAGCTGGCATCCTTATCCACAAACACATTGAATTTGTAAAATTTTGTAAATGTATGAGCTGATGATCAAATGGCCACCTTGCATAATTGCTCCACTAATGCACCACACCACAGTGACCAAGAGGCGTTCAGTGATCTTGTACAGTGAGCTACAAATACACTCTGGAACAGGAATGTGCTCTGAAACGTAACCCCAACGTATGGTCGCTGTTATCCATTGCTCTACTGACATCTTGGACGCAGGCCAACCTCTCTCATACAAAACAAAAACACTATCCGACTTTTGCAAGAGAGCTGAGTGAGCTACATAGACCTGTAAGGCTCACACATCCTCCAGCAAGGACAAGTAATCACTGATAACTGATGACAAATCCTGAAACAATGCAAGAATATCCATTTTTCTGATTTAAATGAAAACGAGATTACTCCTTTCCCTTCAAAGACAGTGAAACATCAAATATGCAGACCAGCATGAAAGAGCTACTAGCTCAGACATGTCTTACAAACGAAATGGCAAAAAGGAAAACTACCTTCCATGAGAGATACTTAAACGCCACATAGTCCAGAGGCTCAAAATGGAGAGTTATGGTAAAATTTACCTTGGTTCATTCTCTTTCTTCGAAGTCCATGTGTATCATGTTCTGGGCAGATAGTGTATCATGTTCTGGGCAGATAGACCTGTCAGCACAAATCCTGGTTTGTTCAGCAAGCAAATACGTAGTCAGGCGGTCTGAGGTCAGAGTCACAGGCAGAACAGCAGCACGGTAAACAAGCCGATGTCAGGGAGCACAAGCAGAAAACTGGATGTAATGAGAACAAGCAGAAGTCTTGCTGGAGCAAGGTGATGTGACCTAATACTCTTGCACTAGAATAGTGATCAGAGCCTTCCTTAAATAGGTAGAGAATTTGAATTTAGCGCCATGATGTTGCGTTAGCGCGTGCCTGTGCATTTAAGGCTGGAGAGGAAGGCGTCTGCTTTCTTTAAAAGAGCCCACCTGCACAGCAGCCGGGAAGATAAGACGCTGGGCAGCCCTTAGAGCAGGAGAGCAGGCTGCCCGGAGACATGGCAAGTTGGCACTGTTATAGCAAATTCTGCTAGCATAGCATCACGGAACGTCCTTGTAACTACAGTACACTAGAATGGTGCCGGTGCATAGGAGAATATTTTGTTATTGAAATCTGAAACCTTTTGTAAGGCTGTTTTATCTTTCTTAATTAATTTACAAAATTTTTATTGGTCCTACATTGCTTTGCAAGCCCCTTAAATCTTCAAGTAAACTTTAACTTTGCTGAATTACTCCACTCTTCCGTACACTATGGTTATGGTGTAAATGACTCAAAATATAACTCCTAAACCATGGTACAATCTTAATCCCGGTAGACAGCATATTATCGGACATGTTATTATATTACATTACAGAGTTTTGTATTTGTGTTACCAGTTATTATTCAGTATAAACATCAGTGATTTATTTACATGTAAGAAAACAATAAAAGGATGTCAGATAAAGCAATGCACTTTGTAAAATTTGCAGGAAGACCCACTTGCAATTATCTGAGTGTGGGCAACACCTTTAAGCATGTACTTCTTCAGGGTAAATAGGGCTCCGCAGGAAGACATTGGGGTTTAGGTGGGACCTGGAGGACTGGACACCAACAGCAAAGCTTTTCAATCCCAGGATGCTCCGCTCCTTCCCCCTATACCCCGGCCACAGCCTGATGGCACTTTAGTTTTGTTAACAAGCCCAAGGCAGGAGCAGGACAGGAGAGAAAGAAGACTGGTATCACGCTCTCACACAGAGAAGGAAACAAGTGACCAGGAGAAGAAAACCCATAGAAGCTAGGAGCGTCAGGGCGGGTGCCCTGTGAACCCTATGGACTTGGAAGAAAGAGAGTTAATTTTACCATAACTCTCCTTTTCTTCTTCTGGGTCTATATGGCTCCACAGGGAGACATTGGGGATGTCCCAAAGCAGTTGTTCAAGGACGAAAACGCTCTTGAGCAGATAGGAGAACCCTAAGCCCTAAGGAAGCATCCTGTGAGGCAAATGTATCAAAGGCATTAAACCTAAGAAAGGTGTGGACAGAAGACCGGATGGCCGCCTTGCACAGCTGTTCAACTGAGGCACCACGCTGCCCACGAGGGACCCACAGAGCGAGTAGAATGAGCAGAGACTGTAGTCAGCACAGGAAGGCCAGTCTGCGTGTAAGCCTGTGAGATAGTCATGCGAATCCATCTGGCCAGAATATGTTTGTTAGCTGGCCATCCCTTCTTGTGGAAACCATATAGGAGCCTGATTTCCGGATGGAAGCAGTATGGTCCATGCTGATCTTTGGTGCACGGACCACATCCAAAGAAGCCTCACCTGCTGGTGAATTGAAGACCGGAACCACAATTTCCTCATTCAGGTGGAAGCGAGAAACCACCTTGGGAAGGAAGCCTGAGCCCGTTCAAAGAACAGCCCTGTCCTGATGAAATATCAAAAAGGGGGGGGGCGACATGAAAGCACCCCTAAATCCGATACTCTACGGGCAGATGCATTTGACATCCACTCATTCCAGGGGTTTCGAATGGAGGTTCCTGAAGTGCTTGGAGCACCACTGACAAATCCCATGGAGCCATAGGATGGACAAAGGGAGGTTGTATTCGTAGAACACCCTGCATGATGGTGTGCACTGAAACCAGATAGACAAAGCAGAGACCTGCACTTTCAGAGATACTAAGCGGAGGCCTAGATCCAATCCAGCTTGAAGAAAGGCAAGAATTCTAGAAACCTTAAAAGACCCGAGGGTCATAGTTTCTTGGAGCACACCATTGGAAATATGTATGCCATATTCTGTGGTAAATCCTGGCTGAGGCTGGTTTACGTAGTTTTAGCATGGTCTGGACCACAGAGCTGGAAAAACACTTAGCCATTAGTAGGGATGTCTCAAGAGCCAAGCCGTTAAATACAGACGGGCTAGGTCCGGATGTAGACATGGTTCCTGAAACAACAGGTCTACTCATAGAGGAAGCTGAAAAGGAAAGTCTATGCAGAGCCTTTGAAGATCGGAGTACCAGTGATGTCTGGGCCAGGCCGGAGCTATTAACATGACTGTGCCTCCCTCCTGTCTGAACTTTCAAAGCACTTGAGGAAACAAGGATATTGGAGGGAAGAGATATGCAAAATGGAAGTTCCATTTGACCGACAATGTGTCTATGAAAATAACACATATGAGTGGTCCACAAGCACTGTTAGAAATTAGATCAGACGTTGTCCCTTTCGTTTTTCCTTTTTTAGAAGATCATATACGGATGTCCTGCAGCATCCAAGGAAAATTCAAAAAGAGACAATATCAGTTATATACAGGAGCCAGACTTCTAAAACTTCAAGGAAACCTTTGGACTCACCCAGATGAAGTAAAATGTGTTCATCAAAAGGTTTCTTTGTCAGTCATATGCTTCCTTATTTCTTATCTCTGTAAAACCACATTGGAATAACACTCACCTAATATCGCATAGGTCTATTCCCATAAAGGTATCTTTTTGATGTCAAATATTCCAAAAGAACCAAAAGAAGGATTACTCCAATGGGTCCAAGCAAATCAATAACATTTATTTCCAAAAATTAAAAAACAAGTTCTTAAAAGTAATCTTCATTTAGAAAAAACAAGCATAAAAAAAAAAAAAAAACTTTTGAGGAAACACTCCAGACCAGATGGTTTATTCCAATTCAGACAACACCGAAAAAAGTCCAGAACAGACCTTCCTCCCACATCAAATCCCGGGAAAAAAATGTTAAGGGAATATGGGTCAATTTGGACGGATGGTCAAATCGGTATATTACCATACAGATGGAACTGGATCCTGGGGTGTCCCTTTCATTCACCGACGCGTTTCGGATGTATATCCTTCCTCAGGGTGTGAAGTGCAACAAACCATCATGGTCTTTTATACCCATTTCCTGGGTCACATGATCATTCAATTAACATATTTTATAAAAACATCTTAAAAACCAAATGCATACAATGTACCATATAAGTAAACATAAGGTAAGTATCCCTCTCACAGAGATCCAATATTTAATTGTAATCATACCTCTAAACATGTAAACATATAAAATATAAAAGTCCTCCTTGCTGGTAAGAAAAACCCGGACTGGATTATTAATACATAATTCACCCTATGTATTTAACAGGGAACTTCTCCTCCTAAAAGTCCATTTATACTCTTTGAGAATGTCCATATATGCTTATAATCGTGGGGGTCATTGCCCATAATTCCTATCTTTGTAGTTGCTCTATTATTGGTTAATGTCCAGAAGTCAATCCGGTCACTTGATGAGAACGGACCACTCTTATTCCTTGCCGTATGTTAAGTCGGGTTGAGCGTCATCACCGGAAGTCTATGATGTATCACATCCGGTACTTGTCCCGTGACCTCGTGTATGCAAGTTTCGCGTCACTGCCGGAAGTAGCGAAATGTCCTATTTGTGGGTCAAGGACCGGAAGTGACATTTCGCTACTTCCGGCAGTGGCGCAGGTTTTTCTTGCCAGCAAGGAGGACTTTTATATTTTATATGTTTACATGTTTAGAGGTATGATTACAATTAAATATTGGATCTCTGTGAGAAGGATACTTACCTTATGTTTTACTTATATGGTACATTGTATGCATTTGGTTTTTAAGATGTTTTTAGAAATTATGTTAATTGAATGATCATGTGACCCAGGAAATGGGTATAAAAGACCATGATGGTTTGTTACACTTCACACCCTGAGGAAGGATATACATATGAAACGCGTCGGTAAATGAAAGGGACTCCCCAGGATCCAGTTCCATCTGTATGGTAATATACCAATTTGACCATCCGTCCAAATTGACCCATATTCCCTTAACATTCTTTTCCCGGGATTTGATGTGGGAGGAAGGTCTGTTCTGGACTTTTTTTGGTGTGGTCTGAAATGGAACAGACCATCTGGTCTGGAGTGTTTCCTCAAAATTTTTTATTTTTTATGCTTGTTTTTTTCTAAATGAAGATTACTTTTAAGAACTTGTTTTTTAATTTTTGGAAATAAATGTTATTGATTTGCTTGGACCCATTGGAGTGATCCTTCTTTTGGTTCTTTTGGAATATTTGACATCAAAAAGATACCTTTATTGGAATAGACCTATGCGATATTACGTGAGTGTTATTCCAATGTGGTTTTACAGAGATAAGAAATAAGGAAGCATATGACTGACAAAGAAACCTTTTGATGAACACATTTTATTTCGTCTGGGTGAGTCCAAAGGCTTTCCTGAAGTTTTTAGAAGTCTGGCTCCTGTATATAACTGATAGTATCTCTTTTTGAATTTTCCTTGGAAATTTCAGGACATCCGTATATGATCTTCTAAAAAAGGAAAAACGAAAGGCACAACGTCTGATCTAATTTTTAACAGCGCTTGTGGACCACTCCATATATGTGTTATTTGTGTATTTTGCCAAGATTTGGTGCTCTTGGGAGGTGGTACAAAGCAGCAGTTAGGGAGCGCAAGTTATTCTATCTTTCTTTTTTCTGATATTAATGCGTCTATGAAGGCCGAGTCGGGGTCCTTTGTTCTGGCTCCATAAATTGGAAGTTTGTTGTTGTGTCTGGAGGCCATGAGATCCACCTCCGGAAGACTCCATGTGTCCACTAGAAGCTGAAAGACTTCTGATGTAGAGACCATTCTCCTGCATGCACATCATGATGGCTCAGGAAATCCGCCTCCCAATTGAGAATTTCCAGGATGAACACTGCAGAGAAAGCTGAGAGATTGCGTTCGGCCCAGGTGAGAATGCGGGACACTTCTGTCATTGATGACTGATTTCGAGTGCCCCCTTGGTGATTGAGGTAGGCCACAGCCGTGGCATTGATGGACTCTACTTGTACTGGCCAGTTTTTCAGAATATTCTGACCCAGAGTGAGAGCTCTGTAGATGGCTTGAAGTTCCAAGATGTTGACTGGCAACACTGTCTCGACTGGGGACCATCGGCCCTGGAAGGCTTGCTGGCCGGTTACTGTGCCCCAGCCTCTGAAGCTTGCATCCGTGGTGAGGATAGTCCAGTCCCGGATCCAAAAGGGATGACCCATAGTACAAATGGGAAGTCTGTAGCCACCAAACTAGGAACAGGCGAACCTCTTCTGGGATTTAAGCAGATGGGGTAGCCTGTTCCACCTGGAGAGGATCAGGTGTTGGAGGGGCCTAGAGTGAAACTGGGCAAACTCCACCATGATAAGGTCGACACCATTGATCCCAAGGCCTGCATTGCAGAGTGAATCAAACTCTGTGATTGTGAAGCAGTCAGCATAGTCTGTGCTGTAGTGCTGAAATCTTGTCCGCAGTTAGGAAGGTTCTCTGAACTCGAGAGTCCAAGAGGGCTCCCAAATGTACCATCCTTTGAAAGGGTGTCAGGGAAGACTTTTTCGAGTTAATCAGCCAACCGTGCATTTGTAGAAAGGCAATGGTTACCTGCAGAAGGCTGTGAAGAGTCTATGGGGAGCTGGCCAACAGCAAGAGATCGTCTAAGTAAAGGGAGCAGTCTGATCCATTGACGACGAAGAGAGGCCGCCATAACTGCCATGATCTTGGTAAAGACCCAAGGGGCCATTGAAAGGGCAAACGGCGAATAGTATAGTGTGTATGCCCCTTAAGGAGGAAGAAGGCGCTACGACACTAATGTAGCATTTCGCATGCAGATACACCCGCAGTCGCACACAGAACATAGGCATGCCACATATCATTTTAACAGGCAGAAGCTGCTTGTGCGTTCTGTTCGCACAAAATAATTAGGGTAAGCACAGAAGCATATTAGAACAGGAGCGAAGAAGGGAAGATGACAATAATATTTAAATTCATAAACCAATTTAAAATTTAGCAACAAAATACTTGATCCAACGATATATCTTATTGTTAAAAGTCGATAGCCCAAAATATCGGGAAACCATGGCCATCCCCAGTCAAATACCCCAGGCTTCTACCCCTGCAAGAGTTTACAAACTGCAGGGACTGACTGAGACAGTGGGGGTTAGACACAGTGTAAGACTATTATATAGAATGCCGGCGAGCACTGGAGGGCGCTGCATGCCCCATTTCAATTACAGTGAGAGAGCACTGTAAAGTGTGGCAGCGTGTAGTGGCCAGCTGCATATACCTGGAGGTGCCCAGTCCACCTAAACAGTGGGGACCGGGTCGTCTTCGCTGCATCCCCATAGAAAGCGTGAGCCAGTGCAGTCACATCCCAGTGTGTTGCGTGTCCTAACAGTTCCCTTGTGAGGAAATTAATATAAACAAGCCTTTCCACACAAAAAAATTATATAAACAATTGACAGAAGCTGCTCCAGCAGCTGCTGTGTAGGGGCGAGGGCTTTTTCTACAAACAAGTGCACTTTGATGCGCCAACTCCTGACAGCGCCCTCTACACCCCATGGTGAGCAATGTCCCCAAGAGTGGATGACAGATAAATGGACTTATAACTACATTAATACATATATAAAAAAAATACATTTAAAAACAGCTTCTATACGATTGCACTGATTGTTACCTTGATGTTTGGAAAAGGAAATCATTGTCACATGTCATGAGAGTTAATAGGTATTCCCGAGTCTCCTGCAGGACTTGGAGTTTTTGATCTAGGTTGGTATGATTTATAGGGCCTTTGTCACAGTTTATCCGCACATTACTGCTATTACAGATGTCAAACAACCTACCAATAATCTAAAAATGTAAATAAAACAAATGTTTAAGTATACCAGTAGATAACCCAAATTAGTTTTACAATAAAACCAATACTTTAGAAAATACATAAAATACATATAGAAAACATTTAACTTTGAAGAATCATTTTCACACAAGTCACTGCAACACTAACATTATTTTCCAAAAACATATGAGAGATCTGTACTCTGTCATATTAACAGGTGCAGCTGAACTTGGCTCATTTGAATGCTTCTTGACATTTCTTAATATGATAAATATAGACTTATGCTGGCAGATATATTGGCAGATCAATGGATCGGCCAATATATCTTGTGTGCTTCGGACAGTGTGTACCAGAAATATGTCTGTGAACGACGTCGTGAAAACAATCTGTTTGCTATGTGTAACACCACCAGTTTAATTTGTAGAAGTTTTAGTAAATCTACACTGTAGCCTTTGTTTATTGTTTGTCTTTTACTAAATACACATTTCTGTTCAGCAAAGGGGTTCTTGTCCCCAAATGTCTCAAAGCACAACACATGAAATGGCATGTGGATCGTTATCACTTAGCACTGCAAACCCCCCATTCATAGTCATTTTCATCATTAGCCTCCGCTCCTATGTATGTAACCATCCACAAAAATAGAAGGTGTGCACAACCATCATTATTTTTGGAAATACAGTACCATATTATTAATGTTCCCTTATATTACTGTCAATGGCAAAAAAGTCACTATATTATTAATGTTCCCTTATATTACGGTCAATGGCAATAAAGTCACTATAGTTATTATAATGCACATTAAGTCAATCAAAAATAGATGTTAAATCCTCAAAAGAACTCCACTTATTAACCCAGTTTGTATCTAATCCACTGTCATTAGTGTTCTCCCATTTATAAATACATGCAAGGCAACATTTGAGGCTTGATATACCTAATAACAAAATGGTGCTTGTATTTTCAATGTATTTTTTATCCTTCCTCCTTTAAAATAAAAATCAATACAATGCTATGTAAATAAAGAAACCTACCTGAATAAAACTTACAACGGCCTGGAAACCATCAAATTCTTCATACTGTAAGGCCTGAACGAAGCTTAGAGCATTGGCAACGCTGTGACTTAGCTTGTTAACCAACAATGGCATTTTTGCAAGCTGTGGAAACATTCTAGTAGTTTTATGTATGTTCATAATATAATTAATATACTGCCACGTAATCACTCCATCTGCACTCTGTATATAACCAAGTTCTTCTATTGTATCAGTGACAGTTTGTAGTTCATAGCCCACATCAAACAAAACATAATGTTTGTAATCACGGTTGGGCAAAGAGAAATGTGTCTTCAGCTGGCAGGGATCTGTGAACGTACAGCCTAGCAAAGTGCACATTTCTTCATTACGTGGGCAACGTTCCATCAATACAGCAACTACTTCAAAGTCGTTATCACACAGTTCCAGCAATATATGGACAAGAAGTTGTTTTTGTGCTTGAGGTGTTAAGGATTTCACAAAAAAATATGCAACAGGGGATTTCCAGTGACCAGCTGTTCCCACAAGCATGAATATCAGCACTTCATTGGCAATCTCATGGCTTCCACTTCCTATGGCTCCTGTTCCCAAATTCACAAAGCCGACAAACTCATTTCTTTGCGAGTCAAAGGAGACGTTTTGTTGAATAGGCAATGAATCCACCACAATACATGTCCGTGTATACAGATGTGGGTGTGTTCGCTTTTTCTGTAGCAATGTTTTGAAGACTGTAGAATTAAGTCCAGGTCCCTCTCTGTTTGACTTTAGCCACCTAGAAATAGAAGTTTATACAATGTCATGCAGAAGTAACATAGGATGATAGCAACAAATAAAAATTTGACAGCACTATGGTTAAAGATCAAGAAACAGCTCGCTCTGAACTGTCCAATGACACAGAGAATGTAGAATGAAATGATTGAAACTGCCTTCACAAAAGGATTATGAAATTATGAAATAACGAAAGAATTGGACAATCTGCTATACTGGTGTTTTCTTTCAAAAGTGGATCTTCATTATTTCCCATGCAAATCCACATTTCATAGTTTTGGTTTGTTTTCCAATCACCTCTCTTCACAATTTCCATCTCTTCCTATATGTGATACCATCTGATGTACTCGGTTTCACCCAGGTAGACCTTTGATATTTACTGTTTCCATCTCACCACTCCAGTAACACATTAATCCTTCACCTCTATAGTAATGCATCACTGCTATAGTAAGACATTCCCCTCCCTCACCTGTGTACTAACACATTCCACTCCCTCACCTCTGTAGTAACACATTATACTCCCTTGTCCGTGTTGTAACGCATTCGACATTCCCCTCCCTCACCTGTGTAGAAATATAATCTCTTTCTCACACCTGTGGTAACACATTACCCCCACTCACACTTGTAGTAAATTATTACCCTCCCTCACCTCTGTAGTAACAAAGTACCCCCACTCACCCCCGTAGTAACACATTCCCCTCCTTCGTCTTTGTTGTAACACATTCCCTTCCTTTATCCCAAATAACACATTTAACATTCCCCTCTCTCACCTCTATAGTAGCACATTTCCTTCCCTCACTATTCAAATAGAGGAGCCACACCAACTGCCAGTGATGTTTGGCAGCACTTGGGGTGACAGTTGGTGTTTGAATATTGACCTGTGCTGCAGCCACAATGAGACAGTCAGGCAGGACATTGAACAGGGGGAGGAAACATATTAGCCAGTTTCACCCCCATAGGAGTTAAATTTTGAAAAATCCCCTCTTAGTGGGTACCTACATCATGGGAGGAATATTCTCCCTGATTTTCATGTTTCTAGGTCAAGGTGAGGTGAGCTGGAGGAGAGGCGAGAAGATCCAACTCAATGCAAAATCCTATCCTATTACAAAACCAGCGATAACCAAATCAGCCAGTACCCCCAAAAAAGGTAAACTAATATTGGGTAATAGCATAGTCTGTTAGTGGCCATAATAAGGGTTTGTGGCATTTTTCTAAAAAACTGTGAAATAATGACAAAGCAAGTGGACAAAATAAAAGTTGTAGTTTAATTAGGGGAACACTAAAATGGGTGTAAGTATATTTTATAGTCATTTTAGGGCACTAGTAAAAAGTTTTTAAAAATACACCTGTCACTGCCTCCAGCAATGTTTAAAACACCTTTCCCATCCATACAGCCCCCAATAAACCTGCCCCACTACTTTAAACCCATTTTTCTTAAGTTTTTACTTTTTCACCCCAAAAATGAGATGTCATTATTGGCCAAATGAATCTAATTAAAAAATTATTTTAACCTAAATAGTCATTAAGGTGGGTGCAGGGTGGTTCGGCACCAAGTCATGACATTTTTAGCCAAAAATATGGGTTTTGCACAACTCAACCTGCTCCAGGGTCCTGAAAAAAGAATTGCGATAACTGCAATACAAGCATTCACACCTGCAAAAACGACAGCTAATAGGATAGCCCGACAACCATTTATTGGCGAAAAGTTTTCATCAGTGAAAACTTTTCGGAGAATAACGAGTTATGGTCGCTAATAGGATATCCCCTTTTTCTCTAACACAAATCTCTCATATACAGATAATCATTTCCTCCCCTAATATGTACATTGCTATAGTTCAGCACATTTGCCTCAGCTTTTACAGACCACTCATTCCTGCATAACTACTTTTGTTTAGAAGCTGTAACTTTTACCTGAGAATGCTAGACCTAATATTTTGCTATTTCCCTATATACGTAATGCACCAGCTACGATTTTTTTTGTGTTATGTTTTTATATTGGCTATCTTTCCCTGCAGACTGTTACAACTTCAAGTTTTTAACTGTTTATGTTAGCAATGATATTTGCACCTTCTGCCACGAACCATATTCCCATGTAGCTGTATTGTGAGATTATTACACATCAATAACATTAACAGGGAAGTTTTTTGAGGAGATAATAATGAAGCACAGACAATAGCATTCATCTATGCTGGCTATGTTTAGACTGCATAGATTTAGTAAAATATTTGTAGGCACTAAAGGTGTATAGAAAAAAATTATATAAATAATCCAAATCCAGATGGTAATATTTACATCTGGGAAAAATAGTTAATGAGCCATTTTCAAAGCCTCTAAACTATCCAGTATATTTTTAATTAATTTGCCATGTGAAATGTACTCTATGCAGCTATTTACTGAACAATGAAAGGGCAGGAATTCACTATAGAAAAAAACATACGGACTTCAGAATGATCGGCAATATTTAGTTCCGATAATTATAGTCCATTGCTGGACTCTCTCAAGGCCAGGGCACCCTGGTGATCAAGATAAGTCACCACTATGCCTTGACTTGCAGGGATCTTGATTGATACATACTCTCAAATACTGGCATTCTCTGCTGTGAGCATTGTGAAAAATCTGAGGTCAGCACATTTAATGGGTATGAATGATGCCACCTTAGTCCAAAATGTAACCGATGCAGAAGTGCCTCAACTCTCCCACTTTGGAGGCTGCATTTGTTTCAGATAAAAACCAGATGACTTCTGCTAAAGGAAGTCTCCTCTCAACCACCAGCAGAGTGATATACACCTTTGGAAAGACATACTGAAAAACTGCTCCAGTCAATTGACTTGTTCCATGATGAAATTAGCTAGACCTAGAACACTGTCAAATGGAACGCTGCAACTGCATTTCCTCTAAGAAGGAACCATCTTATATAGGTGCTGACTACAGCAGTTAATCTCAGGGACTCCACAGTAAGAGTGTCCCTCATAGCTCTAGACACAGTATGGGTCGAAAGAATACATCTGAATTCTGGACCAAGAAAAGATGCAAGTAAAAAAAACCATAAAGGCTTGTGAGATGGACGATTAACTACCCAAGCCGATTTATTTCCTTCTGCTGACCTCTATGAGGAGTCTTCTGAGGATCTTATTCCTCACCTAACAGTGGGATGAAATGAGCTAAACATAATAACTTAGGTCTGGAAGCCTTGACAAGTAGAAATTAACTCTTTCACCCTGTGGTCTTTATATTATTACAAAGACCACAAAGCCTAAAGCATAAATAGGACACCTCCAGAAAAAAGCAGGAACTCTAGACTCCACTTTGATTTTGTCAGCGCCTTGGCCAAAAGCATGGTGTGTTTTGATCACTGAGGGTGAGTCCTAGCCCTGATGAGTCCAGCAATCAGAGGCGAGTCACGCTGGTACCAGACAGCTCACAGATGTTGTAAATATACCATGTGCTGCCAAGCACAAAAAATATTTGCCTTTGAGCGGCTCGTTATGGTTGGTGTTTTAGGTATTTTTTCAGTGATTAACTACTGAATGGTGGAGTGTACAAGATACAAACTGAGGCTTGAAGCCAGAGTCCATACCATTCTAAAACAGTGCACATTGTATTTCTGTACTGTGATGATTCTAGCAACCATTATTATGAGCTATGGTGTGGTTCTAAATTCTGACTAACCACTTACTACTAGATGCCTAAATAAACCAGCAAAATATCACTTGAAAACTAATAATTCTAACAAATCTTGTTCTCTAAATCTACAATTGGATTGTAAAGGCACAGGTTTGATGGTTTAGGGCAGGGATGGCCAAAGCGCCGATCGTGATCGACCGTGGACACTCGACTTGTTGATCGTGGTGGACATCCAGCAGCAGCCCACAAGGATCAGGCTGATTCTTATTGTCTGCTGTGCTGCGCCAAAGTCACTGCTGGCAGAAGCCGCAGCTGTGTCATGTATTGTACCGACGTCACATGTATCAGCAGCAGCCAATAAGAATCAGGCTGATTCTTATTGGCTTGCTGTGCATTGAAGCCACATCTTTCGGTATCTGCTGTGCCGGCCATGGGCAAGAGAGACAGACACCAGCGCGATTCCAGAGGGTGAGTGCATTGCATGTATGTGTAAGTGTCGCCAACTCCCAGCCTCCGTCCTGCCACATAACTCAGTGCCAGTCCTGGTGGTGTGTACCCGCTGCCACAACTCTCTTGATGCCACTTTACCTGTTATGTGTGTAGAGAGGGATTGGGAGACTGTGTAATATGTGGGATTAGTGATGTGTGCAGAAAGGTTAGTGCCCATAATGCAGTTTTAGAGGGCAGGTGTTCTGGGTGGTCAGTGTGTATCCATTCCCTTTCTACCCTGGCCGGGTGGTTAGCGCCCATTCTCTGTTTGCCCTTGTTGTGTGGTTATAACCCATTCCCTGGCTGCCACCCATTACCTGCATACCTCCCAACCGTCTCGATTTTGTCAGGACAGTCCCTAAGGACCCCTGCTTGCTGCAAAACCACGGCCCATTTTGGGTACGCCACGCCCCACTACTTAGTAGATTGCAAAACATTTTCGGCTTTTAGAGTAGTTCAACAAGTCCAAAAGTCTGGCAGTCCTTGGTTTAGGGTGTTGCCTTATATATATATATGATAAATGGAGATCAAACTGGTTTGAATATACAGGCTGTGCATGCATTCACTAATTACAGGCTCAGAAATATGCACAAATTTGTATGCTGAGGATCCATTGTACATCTATAAAAGTGGAAGATCAATACTTATTGCACTAGGGCTAAACATGCTGTGCTCTATACAGAGTAAAATCTGCTATTGATAAACTATTTTATGCAGTTTTATTATTTGATTAAATTATTTAAATATTGTGGAATTGGTAAGCGTGTCTATAGCCTATAATTTTACATTTGCTTATGTAAGGACAGTGGCTACATCCTATTGTTGTGTGCATTCCTATGGTGCACCAGGGATGAAGGTGGCGTGGTTGTGGCATCGAAGCCGCCTCTGCACTCAGTTATCAGTACCCGCTCCCCACTATCATAATAAGTGTGGTTTAAGGGACTTAATTGCGGTCTCAGCTATCCTACCCATGCCGTCTAGCGTTCCCGCTAGACATTTTAAAAAGGGCAGAATGCATCCTGCCCTTTTGGCGGCGCCTTGCTAAAACAACCTGCTGGGTGCCGACCCCACCCGCGGGCTGCAGTGTCCCGCGGGTGAGGAAAAATGCGGTGTAGCGATCACCGCCGGTCAACAGATGCCGGACACATACGCCCCGCATATATTCACAGAGGAGGGAGAGCTTGGGGGCAGCCCGGCATGTCTATAAGTGCCAGGCATCTCATGGTCACGCCCTCTTTTTACACGCGTGATAGAGTGCCCTTTCTCTAGAATGAACACTACTGTGCATCAGGACCAAAGAATATGGATTCGGTACAGTAGTGCTGTGAGATACTCCCACTATGGTGTCTATGTACTAAGCCTTGAAGAGAGAAAGTGGACGGAGATAAAGTACCAACCAATCATTTTTCAAACAGCCTGTAATGTGACAGTTAGGAGCTGATTGGTTGGTACTTTATCTCTGTCCACTTTCTCTCTCTACAAGGCTTAGTATATGGACCCCTTAGACAGTGACTCTCATACTTTCTACTCATAGAGGAGAGGAAAAAGTGATAGATGCCTATATGAGATCTGGTTCATCAATTAATAACATTTATTTATTAGCATTTATTTCTAAAACTCAAGAATACTCATTTGCGATTTACAATTGGATACAAAACAGTAATAGAACAGTAATAAAACAAAACTGTGTAATAACAAAAACAAAGAGGTCTGCTTTATGGTACGTGCTCACCTTACCATAGTGCCTCCGATGCTGTGCTGGGCGGATGGTGCAAGAGGCAGAGTTCTATCTAACAGTGACTGTAAAAGGCAGACATTCTAATCTATACAGTCCCCAGGTACGGCATGCACTTGTAAAAATAAATTCCAATGGATTTCCAAGATATAGAGTGGGAGGAGATTGAGATTTTGGAGCTAATTTTAAAAGTGTCCAAGATCCTGCTCCACACACTATACAACAAAGTGCCTCAAGTGTCCCAAAATTCAATGAAAGCGAAAGAGAGATCGAAAAGGGTCCTGTTTAATAAAGGTTTTACTTTTTTTTAAATAAGTTTTCTGTGAATTTAATGATGGCAATAATTCTATAGCTTAAAACAATTTTATTAACTTATATAACACTTTTAATGAATCGTTATCTTTTATGTTACTAATGTGACATTGATTCCCTTCAGGAGGAGTCTTTTTCCTCATGAAGGGAATCAGTGTCACAGAGCCAGAGGAGAGTCTGGGCACCAAATAGCTAATGAAATTACCCACAACCCAGGCTCCTCTCCTCTATACCGCACCCCCAGCCAGAGGCCATCAGTTTAGTTTGCAAGCCCACGGCAGAAGCAAGGCAGAGTAGAAGGAATACAGAACAATACACACCATGTACAGCCGGTCACAAAGGAAACACCCCGCAGCAGACAGGTACGTCAGGGTGGGCGCCCAGTGCCCCCTATGGGATCGAAAAAAAAGACTTAACAGATAAGTACTTAAGTTTTCTTTTCTTCTTCCTCCACTAGGGGGCACAGGGATGACACTGGGACATTCCCAAGCTGTCTCCTAAGAGCGGAGAAGCTCCTGAGCTGCCGTGAGCACAGAACGTCCGAAGGCGGCGTCCGAGAACGCAAAAGTTTCGAAAGCATAAAACCTGATAAAGGTATGAGCAGATGACCACGTGGCGGCCATACAGAGCTGTTCAGCAGAAACCCCACAGCACGCTGCCCAAGAATTCCCCACTGACCGGGGGGAATGGGCCGTCAGGGGTAGGAAGGCTCACCAAGGAGTATGCCTGGCGAGTGAAGCCAGCAGGGCAAGGTCTGCTTAGGTCCAGCCAGCCCCTCTTATGAATGTCATATAAGACAAATAAAGAATCCTACTTGCGAATCTCCCTGGTCTTTTTGACGTATAGCCGTAGAAAGCCAAGGAAGGACATCCAAGGAAGCTTTTGGTTGAGAAGAATCCGTAGTCTGGAACGCAGGTGCCACAATCTCCTCATTAATGTGGAAGTGGGATACCACCTTGGGAAGGTAACTCAGGCGAGTCCACAGCACAGCCCTGTCTGAATGGAAGACAAGGAATGGGGAGCAACATGATAGGGTGCTCAAATTCGACACCATCCAGGCCGACGCGATGGCTAGTAGAAAAACAGTTTTCCACGTGAGTCAGCACAATTCTCCCGTCTGTAATGGCTCAAATGGAGCCAACTGGAGAGCTCGGAGAACTAAAGACAAGTCCCAGGGAGCCACGGAAGACACGAACGGTGGCTGAACATGGAGGACTCCCTGAAAAAAAGTTCTCACTTCCGGGAGCAGAGCTATCTGTCTCTGGAAAAGAAGAGACAAGGCAGAAACCTGGACCTTCAAGGACGAGAGCCGAAGGCCCAATCCAGGCCTGTCTGCAGAAAGGAAAGGACATGGGAAAGGCGGAAAGACCTGGGGTTAAGACCCCTAGTCGAACACCACTAAAAATAGGTACGCCAAACCAGGTGATAAACGCGTGGCGAAGGCTTCCTAGCCTGTAGCATGGTCTGAATGACCCTCCTGGAAATACTTTTGCTTTTAGAATGGATGTCTCAAGAGCCACCCCTTCAAAGCGAGACAGACCAGATCGGGATGAAGATATGGGCCTTGGGACAAAAGGTCCGGACGCAAAGGAAGACGCAGTGGGGCATCGACAGAGAGGCCCAGAAGATCTGCGTACCACACATGCTGAGGCTAATCCGGTGCCACCAGGATCAAGGTGCCTCCCTCCAGCTTGAACTTGCGGAGAACCCGAGGAATCATTGACATCGGTAAGGAAGACATAAATCAGGGGGAAGGTCAAAGGATCCATGGTGAGGGTGCAGTATCTGGGTAGCTGATGACTGTGACAAGATGCCATCATGTCAATGTCCGGTAGGCCCCAACGGCGGACCAGTAGCTTGAAGACGTTTGGATGCAGCACCCACTCGCCTGCATGAACATCCTGACGACTTAGGTCCGCTTCCAATTCTGAACTCCTGGGATGAAGACCGCGGACAGTGCTGGAAGATAATGTTCCGTCCAGCGAAAAATGCAGCCGACTTCCTGCATGGCTCCCTGACTGCGAGTGCCGCCCTGGTGGTTGATGTAGGCCACTGCTGTGGCATTGTACGACTGTACCTTTACCGGACGTCCCTGCAGGAGGTGCTGTGCCTGACATGGGGCTCTGTATACTGCACGAAGTTCCAGGATGTTGATAGAAAGCTGGCTCTCCTGACGCATCCAATGGCCCTGAAAGGTTAGGTGACAAGTTACCGACCACCACCCCCGAAAGGCTTGCATTGGTTGTAAGAAGGATCCAGTCCTGGATCCAAAAGGGGGCGGCCCTTTTCCAGATGGGAGCATTGGAGCCACCGCAGTAGGAATAGACACCTCCTGAGGAAGAATGAGAGTCTGAGCCTTGAGGTTCGGGCATTAGTTGATCCATCGCTGTAGAATGACCCTTTGGAGAGGCCGGAAATGGAATTTACCGTACTCCACCATTGCAAACGTTGAGACCAAGGACCCCAGAATCTGCATGCACAAGTGTATGGACACCCGACGCTGACTGAGAAAGGAGCGTATTCTGGTTTGTAAGGTGACGATCTTGTCCGGAGGAAGATTCTCTGAGCCTTGGAGTCCAACAAGGCTGGGACGGAGATAGCATGGATTCCTTCCAACTGATTATCCATTCGACTGTAGAAACTCTATAGTCAGATGTAAAAAGAGATATGTATGCTGACGCTCAGCGCTATCAGGGTTAACCTAGTAATTGAGTGCAACTGCCAATTAAGAAGAAACTGACAATTCTTCAAGGTAATATAACAAATAAAAAATTGGTTGCAAAATACTTGTAGTCCTACAGAAATAAAATTTAATATTTTATTAAAATTCAAACAGTGATAAGTTTTCACCTTACAATTATACTACAATATAAAATAGTACAATATCTCATTGGATAAACAATACGGTATCCAAATACATTAGACTAAAACAGATTTACACTATCAAGCAAGCTGGAAAACTGCAACATTATAATAAATATATATATATTTATTTATTTACAAAGTATTCACCATAAAAAAGACCTTTTGGTGTACTGGGATGGTTGTGAAGATATATCTGTAATTAGCGCAGCTGGATATAGTGTCAGACTTTTGAAATACAGTCTCAATATAAGCATAATTGAATGAAAGTCGCCTTGTATAAGGGCTACTTACGACTGCTGTTCTCAGAGAGCCCCCGGGGCTGTATGCTGTAAATCCGTTTGTATATTGGTAATGTAGCATGGAGTGGCGATCTCTGTTCTTAATGGCAGGCAGCTTCCCAAGTAAGTAGCGCCATGCTCCCGGGTTTGCAGGAATAGCGGATGGTGAAGATGAAATATTCACTCAGATATTTCCATGTTGCTACGGGTAATTGGTCCCCTTGAGTCTGTGTTCGGGACTTGTTCCGCTAAGCAGTTAGAGACAGGCGACTGACCGGGAGTGTCTCTGAATGTAATCATGACACTCACCCAGGTATCTTCATTGTAGCTGCGGGTACACATGCTCCTGACAAAGGTGTCTAATGACACGGAAATGCGTTGAGTATTAGCGGCACTAGTGTAGATCGTGGAGGATGAGCATGTCTGTCTGGCACAACAAGGCAGATACAGATCTTTGTCGACTTCCATTGGGTACACAACATAAGGCCCATCATGACCCGGAAAACCAAAAAAATCTTTTTTATGGTGAAGACTTTGTGTATATTTGTTGCAGTTTTCCAGATTGCTTGATAATGTAAATATGTTCTAGTCTAATGTATTCGGATACCGTATTGTTTATCCAATGAGATATTGTACTATTTTAATTGAAAGGTGAATACTTAACACTGTTTGAATTTTAATAAAATATAACATTTTATTTCTGTGGGACTACAAATTTTTCTTTGTTATATCTACTGTCAGATGGGAGAAGGTAGAAGATAGCAATCCTCTTGGAAATCTGAAAGCATCTACTAGGGTGAGTCCATGCCTCGCCCAGGAGGTCTTTTAGCTGTGCTGAAGACAGAAATTCCACCACTGTCTTTTTCTGTCTCTTAAAAATAGGTGCCTTGGATCTAGGAGGATTCTCTGAGTTGTCCACTAGAAGAATAGATTTTACTACTCTGATAAGAGCCTCAACATCCACTGGGGACATAGCTTCCTCTGGGACAGAAGACGTCTCCACATCTGAGGTCATGGAAAGCTAGCCTCGCCATCTGAAGACATCTCTGAATCCAAACCTCCGCCTGAAATGGAGTGGAGCTTTCGTGTGGAGCAGACCTACATCTAGGAGCCCTATCCTTATCTAGCATGTGCTGAAAGGATGTGAAAACCTGAGCCAACTCCTGGACTGACTGACCAAAAGTCTGCATCCAGGGTGGCTCTGCCATGGGAAGCTGTGGCACAGTGACAGGGACAGGCGGCACTGGAACTGCCATACGGTCTACAAGCTGTGACATTACCTGAGTCAGCCTTGACGCCCAAGCCGGGTTCTTGACTAGAATCCATGGGCGCAACCGCCTCTTGCAGAGCCCCAAAATAACTGACACACAGGACATTGTGCTCTGGATCCTGAGGAGAAATGACTGCAAAACACTTTTTACATGTGCGCAGTCTTATTTTTGGACATCTTGAGAGTCGCAGAAATCCCCACACACCCAAATACGAAGTGAGGGTATGTGAAGCAAAAAGGGTCTAAGCTGCACTCACCCCTGCAAGAGATGTTCCCTCAGTGACAAGTAACCACAGCAGGTACAGACACACAGGTAAAGTACACTTACTCACATGCACACAGACCACTCAGTGCAGAAATGTGGGGTAAAGCAGCTCATCAATCCAGCTTAAGTAGCAGGAAGGAGCAATTTATCTAGCACAGCTGCTGGGAGCAGGCTATGAGAAGAGACTGGAGCCCAGCTTCTCTCTCCAGCGCTGAGGCAGGCCATGCTGTAAAATGGCACCTCTGCGTCTAGGGGAAGGAGGAAAGAAGGGAGGATCTGCCGGGGGCTTACTTGCTGCAGATAGAAAGCACACCTGAGGGTTGGGGGGAGGGGCTAACAGGGAAGCACCTGCTTCCCGTTTGACATAACCCCAGGGACAATGGCCACTGCTGCTATTAAGCAGCTCCTGCTCCATATAGTAATCCCTGGTGGTCTAGTGGGAAGTGCGGTAGACTGGGACGCCCCTACTGCTAGCACCGCCGGAAGTCTCCTGCACTGGCGGTGAAAGCACATGCAGGGAGCAGTCTTACCTTGTCCCCGGTGAGCGCCGGCTGCGGATGTGTAGGAGTCCGCAGCCAAAGTCACTGACCCAATCGCCAGTGCTGTGGCCACCGGAGCTGGGGCGACACTGGGGGCGTCCTATTGGACGCCTTACACTGCTACCTCAGTGAAAATTACTATAAAATAAACTGCGTGGGACCACCTAAAGCAGCCCCCCTATAAACTGGTACCCAGCTCCTGTCGGCACCAAACTCAAACTGATGGCCTCTGGCTGGGGGCGGGGTATAGAGGAGAGGAGCCTGGGCTTGAGGGTAATTTCATTAAAGTGTCTTCCCTGTGCCCCGATAGCGGAGGAAGAAGAAAGATTATATTTACTAATCACAATGGGATTATGCAATTACAAAGCCCTGAAAAGCTCCTGAATAATGCATACTCACTGTCGGAGTCTTCCTGGCCCTGGTAGGGGCAGTTTCATTTCCTTCTTAAGGTATCTGTATGACAGAGGATCATTCAATTGTAAAGTCAGAGAAAACAGGCGCTGCTGGGCAGAGTACTCCGATTCAGGCTTTTTAAATAGTTCCAGCGGAATCTCTAGTGAAATCAAATGCTAGTGTTACAGATATGTATACTCTTTCAGTACAATATTCAGCTAAGGTGTATTGCTTTTATACCAATGTAAATGTGCATTTGCATATTTAAATCATGATTTATCACTATGCATCCAGGTCCATACAACATTTTTGGCATTATAATATTATTCATCATACCTAATCTGCTATAATACTAACAAAAAGAGCTGTAGAAAGATTTGCACACTATTCCCACATTACTAACTTATCTTTGCATATAAGTTATCTTAGCATATCTTTGGTACAATACAGTGTAATAAACTGGCAAACGAAATAGAATGCATACAAGGGCAAGGATCAGGTAATTCACTGTATCTTGACAGGCAAGTCAAGGTGAGTCACGGGTATGGGAAGGCAGTTCAGCACTCAATGAGACTGTACCTAGTAAGGGAGAGCACATAGAGACAGAGGGCCTGATTCAGCAGTGCACACAAATTCCTCGCAGGTTCCCATGTGTGTGCGCATGTGGGTCCTGCTAAGACGCACGCAAGCCCTTGAATGCCTCTGCCTGATTGACAGGCATAGGCATTTAAGGGGCGGGGGTCATTCCCACCGTTTTCCGGGAGTGGCCAGCCCAGGGACTGCGTGAACGTACACAGTCTGCTGGGTTCGCAAACTGGCCAGTCTGGCGCCGTCCATTAAACTACCACCGATGGTCGCGATGGTGATCCCAGCCTGCGACCTCAGTCGCAGTGCTGGGAATGCAAATGCAGCATGGGGTGTCATACACCGCCTGCAGCATTTGTATTATTGCAAGGATCACAATTGCAAAGCTGCCTTTGTAATTGCGATCCTTGCTGAATCAGGCCCAGAGTCACTGAAAGGAACTAGAGGACAAGGGGCAGTGGAAGTAAATATAGTGCTAGAGCTGAAAATTAGGAAGGAAGGCCCTGCCCATGAGAGATTACATGCTAAGAGGAGGCGACAAGTGGGGAGAAGTTGGAGGGTGAAATTAAACGTTACTTAATCACATTGTACACATTATTAAGTAAATAATTAATTTTCAAAAAAAAAAAATTTGAAAGACACTACAGCATTTTTTTCAACAACATAGGGCGGTATCCAATTAGCCCTGAACATTGTTCGGGTGTTAATGTATCCCCCCGAGGTTATCCAATGAGCCCCGAAGTCCGACCCGACGCTTGGCACTTATTTGGGAATTTCTGGGGGGGGACCTGATGTGTCCCGAAAAATAATCCCCGAAAAGTGCTGTTTTCTCGCCAGCGCAATGGCGAAAACGTATAGATCCATTATCTCCCGAAAACAAATAGGATAGGATGAAAAAAAAATAGTCGAAAACCACTGATTTTCTGCAAAAAATATCGGGGCTAATTGGATACCCCCATAATCTGCTTTCTCTTGTACTGCTGCCATGTTTTTATAAAGAGCAGTTATAAGAATAAACCATTCCAATATTTCCACAAAGTATCCAACTTAATGTCTAGTGAGAGCAATCGATAATTGTATAGTGACAGCGGATACCTATTCAGGAGCCAGTCGACACAATGGGAATAAATCAACTATTTCATTCCAGCACAGACAAAACTATGAAATACAGAAAGTTACTGAATAAAGTACAGACACCCGCTGCAATCTGTACCGATAAAGTACCTCATTCTGATGAAGAGGGCACATGACCCACAAAATTTGTCATGTGCGATTATTGCTTTGTATTTGAACATCCTGTATTGTTAACCAGATACAAAAACGGAATCAATAATATTAATATAAGAGTTGATTTCTGTTTGGAACACTGGAAACTATTGAACTATTCTAGCTTTTAATTTTTTTTTACACAAATAAAAATACATGTTGAAAACTTTCCAATGCTGAAGTTAACATCTCAATTATTGGCAAGACCAAAACTTAAGAAACTAAGATTTTTTGTATTTACCGTTCTTTCTCCAAATCCATCTGGGGGAGACTGCATGACCATTTAACAAGTTACATTTTCTAGTAGAAAAGCTCCTGCCGTCCAACCCTTTCCTTAGTTTAAACTTAAAAAGCTCCAAATGTAGGCTGAAGAAGAATATGGACAGAAAATACACATTCTCACCCATAACAACATAAGGTATTGAACGCAGTGTTCCCCAGATGGACTCGGAGAAAGAGATTTCTGATAAGTACCTAAAATCTTATTTTCTCCTTCCTCCATCCAGGGTCCACTGCTGGGTGTGATATGTATTACCGCCGGCCGCATGGCAATTCCCGACAGCGGCTGCCCGACAAAGGAGGAAATCCCGATAGTCCTAAAGGTAAGTATCAACTAACTTAACCCCCCTAACCTCCCCCCCATGCCTAACCCTAACCCCCCCCCCAAGTGCCTAAACCTAACCCCCCTTTCCCGCTGGCTAAACCTAAGTCCCCTGGGGGGTGCCTAACCCTAACCTCCCCCAGGGGGCGCCCGGCATCACTTCGATCGGGGTGCCGGGCGCCGGTCTCCCAGCGTCTGTAAAATGACAGGTGTCTAGATTTAGACACCTGTCATTCAACCCTCGCCGAGATTAAGTAGTCTGGAAGCCGGCGGTCGGCATTTAGACCATTGGCTTCCAGATTACATCCCCCACTGCTTGACCATGGGGATGAACAAAAGCTGCCCCAGGGGAGGGCAAGCTCAGACTTGGCCTAATGCAATACTTTCCATTCAACAGAAGCATCCTTGGATGTCATGAAATCTTCAAAATTTGATGAACATTTAGGTGCTCTACATAACTACTCTGCAGAAGCTCCATGACACACTGCCCACGAAGTTCCAACAAAGCAAGTAGAATGAGCAGAAATCCTAGCTGGAACAGGTCGTTTAGCTCCCTGATATGCATTCTGAATCGATGCCCTAATCCATCTGGCTATAGTCTGCTTAGATGTTAGCCAACCTCTTTTCTTAGCATCATAAAGGATCAGTTTTCCTTATACTGGCTGTGCTCTCCAGATACTTACTTAAAACACTCAAAACATCTAACAGACAACTGACCCTGATCCGTTGTCTTACTTGACTTAAAAGAAGTCGGTATTACAATTTTTGGAATAAGATGAAATGCAGACACCACCTGAGGTGGAAATGATGGTAGTGTGCTTAACACTGTCCTAATTACTAAAATTCAAAAAATTTTCTAGAGATGAAATAGATAAAAGAAAATATAATTTCCAAGTTACAAACTTAAAGTCCATCTCGTGCAAAAGGTTCAGAAGGTGGTAACTGAAATGCTGACAACACAAGGTTGAGATCTCAAGGCTCTATGGGATGCACATTTGGTAGCTCGCCTTGTAAGAAGGTCTTAACCTATGGGATCAGAGCCAATGTTCTTTGAAAATAAATTGACAAAACCAATATCTGTACCTTAAGGAAACCTAAACGAAGTCCCCAATCTAGCCCCGCCTGAAGAAAAGAAAGAACCTTTGGCAAGGAAAAAGACGAAGAAAACTTTCACTTCATCAAACCATGCTATATAATTTTTCCAAACTCTATAATAGTGTTCTGAAAAAATATGAGATATGGTAAGAACTTACCCTTGTTATCTCTACTTCTACGAAGTCCATAGGGTTCCACAGGATGCGGCAGAGCGGGAGTCCTAAGGAACCCTATGGACTTCGTAGAATAGAGATAACAAGGGTAAGTTCTTACAATATCTCATATTTTCTACTTCAGGGTCCATAGGGTATCCACAGGATACCTTGGGGATGTCCCAAAGCAGTGTCCTTTAAGGTTGGGGACGCTCCTGTGCTGAAAGGAGAATCTGCCGCCTGAAGGAAGCATCCTGAGAGGCGAAGGTATCAAATGCATAATACCTCACAAAGGTATGGACAGAAGACCACGTGGCTGCCTTGCAAAGCTGAACAGCAGAGGCACCATGGCGAGCTGCCCATGAAGGACCCACAGACGAGTTGAATGAGCTTTAACAGAGGATGGTACAGGAAGGCCCTCATGTATGTAAGCCTCAGAAATCGCCATGCGAATCCATCCTGCCAAAGTTTGCTTAGTGGCAGTCCAACCCTTCTTACGGAAACCATAGAGGATAAACAAGGAGTCCGACTTCCAAAATTAATTGGTACGGTCAACATAAATCCTTAGAGCCCGTACCACATCCAAGGAGGCCTCACCAGCTGAGAGGTCTGGGGAATTAAAGAACGGTACTATAATTTCCTCATTAAAGTGGAAACTCGATACCACCTTAGGTAGGAAACCAGGGCGAGTGCGAAGCACCGCTCTATCCCTATGAAAAATCAGAAAGGGAGGGCGACAAGAGAGCCCTCAAATCTGACACCCTTCTGGCCGAAGCAATGGCCAGAAGAAACACAGTCTTAGCTGTAAGCCATTTTAAATCCACTGAGCCCAGTGGTTCAAATGGTGGTCCTTGGAGAGCCCTCAGGACCACAGCCAAATCCCAAGGAACCACTGGTGGAACAAAGGGAGGCTGAATGCGAAGTACACCTTGCATAATGGTGCGGACAATCCTACGCTGAAACCACACTGAGAGGGCAGAAACCTGCACCTTCAGGGAAGCAAGGCGAAGACCGTGATCTAAGCCCGCCTGTAGGAAAGCCAAAACCCTGGATATCCTAAACACCTGAGGATCATAGCCTCTAGGGCAACACCATTCAAAGAAAGTATGCCACACCTTGTGCTAAATTCTTGCAGAAGCCGGCTTCCGAGCTCTGAGCATGGTGTTAACTATAGAGCTGGAAAACCCCTGGACCTTAAAAGGACAGTCTCAACAACCACGCCATCAAAGACAGATGACCCAGGTCCGGGTAATGGCAAGGACCTTGAGACAACAGGTCTGGACATTAAGGCAACAGCATCGGAGTGTCTATGGAGAGACTCCGAAGATCTGAGTACCAGTGAAGTCTGGGCCACACTGAAGCTATCAGCAGGAGCGTGCCACCTTCTTGCTTGAATTTTCGTAGTACTCGAGGAAGAAGGGAGAACGGAGGGAAGAGGTACGCAAACTGGAAGGTCCACCGGACCGACAGAGCGTCTACCAGAAGAGCCTCCGTGTCTCTTGTTCTGACCTGTACACCGGCAGTTTGTTGTTGTGTCGGGAGGCCATGAGGTCTATCTCTGGAAGGCCCCACTTGTTCACCAGTAGTTGACACACCTCCTGGTGAAGAGACCATTCCCCTGGATGCACATCTTGACGGCTGAGAAAGTCTGCTTCCCAGTTGAGGACTCCTGGTATGAACACTGCCGAGATAGCAGGGAGATGTCTTGAAAAAGGTCCCAAAGGACTGAAACGCGTTGACATATTACTGAAGGTGTGAGTAACACTGGCCCTCATTCAGAGCCACTCGCTATTTGCGGTCGTTCGTTCTAAAACAAGGGGTGGCTATTCAAATGAACCGTTCGCTGTTTGTGGTCTGTTCACGCCTCTAGGTCTGAACGAGCGAACAAAACTTGCGTTCGTTTTTTGGAAAAATACGCCCCCTGGCCGCTCGCATCCTACGTCATGTCCGCTATTTATTAGATTAATCGAGTACATCGACCAGGGTATGAACTGCTCGCTATTCTTGTGGTTGGTTTTTGCTACCACAATTTTGCGAGCAGTTCTGGCTATAAAAGAACCCAGTGACGTGGTCAATGACGCTGCTGTTTTAAATATGCACACCCATAAAACGCCCGTTTTGACCTTTAAGCACGCCTGCGATCGGATCTCCACTCCCCGTTTTCAAGCACCTTCCCCTGTTACCACCCACATATGCCTCTTTCTGTCTCTCAAATTATCAGGCATTCGCTATTTTGCGAGCACATGAATTTCGGCCGCACTGAGTGGTTCGCGCATGCGTATTACGATCCGTACGCATGCGCAGTTGGGCAAACATCGATCGGAGCGAACGAGCAGCCACTTGCGTCCGGCTCTGAATCAGGGCCACTACCAGAAGGAATTTTTTTTCATTTTTATTTTCTTTTTATGTTTTTCATTTTCTTGATTTTTTTTTTTTGGGACTGTATGTATTTTCTATGGTACCTCATGTGCACCTTTTAGTTTTTTATTGTTATTTATTACCCCTTTTTTGTGGAAACTTGTTTTGGAACCTTGATTAAAATAAACCCCTTTTTTATCATGGAATTTATGGGTTTATATCTTTGGAGGATCTAAAGTGTCGGGGAGAATAAAGAAACCTTTATAGGATTATCATTTCATCACTCCACGTAAGTTGGGGTACGTACCCCCACATTTCATAAGAAAATTCCAGATGAGCATTTGAAAGAAACAGTTATATGATCATACTCATACCATACAGTGTGAGTTTTGGTACGCAACTTTTTAAAAAGTGTTTACATTGAAAGGCTGTCCATAAGGAAAAATACCTTTATATGTTTACACAACCTTTGAGAAGAAGTGAGTTGGGGTACGCCAATTCATCAAAGAAAAATTTCAACATGAAAGTTACCATTCAGGATGTTATTTAGACATATTTATGTATACAGATATCTCATTCGCACAGTTATATTTGTGTAACATCATATACAGCGCCACAGCTCTTGTGTCATATTCTCTTCCTTTGACATAGATTGCCTTCCACCCAAGCTAGAATGCGGGACACCTCTGTCAGTGCCGCCTGACTTCGGGTTCCTCCTTGGCGATTTACGTAAGCCACCGTGGTGGCGTTGTCCGACCGTACCTGTACGGGTTTTCCGTGGAGAACATGCCTTGCCTGCTGGAGAGCTTTGAATACTGCCCGAAGTTCCAAGATGTTTATTGGAAGCACAGATTCTGCTGGTGTCCACATTCCCTGGAACAAGTGTGGACCAGTCACCGCTCCCCAGCCTCGGATACTGGCGTCCATCATCAGAAGGACCCAGTCCGCAATCCAAAAGGGGCGTCCATTGTTTAGGTGAGCCTTCTGCTGCCACCAGGCCAGAGACAGATAGTGCTTCCGGGGAAAGCACTATTGTCTGGGTCTTTATCCGATGGGGCAACCCATTGCATCTGGAGAGGATCAATTTCTGCAGAGGTCTGGAGTGAAACTGGGCATACTCCACCATGTCGAACATCGACACCATGGAACCCAGTAATCTCATTGCCGAGTGAATAGACACTCAGCGACTCTGCAGGCAACTGCATACCTTTGCCTGTAATGCAGAGATCTTTTCCTCCGTCACAAAGATCCTCTGATGTTGGGAGTCCAACAGGGCTCCAAGATGGAACATCCTCTGTGAGGGAACCAGGGAGGACTTCTTCCAGTTTATCAGCCAGCCGTGATTCTGCAACACAGATATTGTCAGTTGCAGATGGCACTGAAGTATCTCTGGAGACCCTGCCAACAACAGAAGGTCGTCCAGATAGGGTACCAAGCGAACCCCCTGCATCCGCAGGTGGGCTGCCATGACTGCCATAACTTTGGTAAACACTCGAGGTGCTGTGGCCAGACCAAAGGGCAGTGCCTGAAACTGGAAATGTTGATCGACCACTGCAAACCTGAGGAAACTCTGGTGTGCTGAGAAAATGGGGATATGCAAGTAAGCATCCTGAATATCCAGCAACACCATAAAATCCCCAGGCTCCATTGCCAAAATGATGGAACGCAGGGTCTCCATCCTGAACCGAGGAACCCTCAAGGACTTGCTGAGGGACTTGAGGATGGGCCGGTAAGACCCATTGGGTTTCTGTACCAGAAAGAGATTTGAGTAATACCCCGTTCCCCTCTGGGGCAACGGAATAGGCAATATAACTCCAGCCTGGAGCATAGAGTGCAACACTTTCCAGGAACTTCAGGTCTTTGTCTTGATCTGGCTGAAGGCCTGTGGTGAAAAACTGGCTGGGAGGCCTTCACCGGAAGGAGAGGGCATACCCCCGAGAGGCCACTTCTCTTACCCAAGAGTCCGTGGTGGTCAGATACCAGCACTGGGTGAACTGAAGAAGTCGGCCTCCCTCTCTGAGGTCCCCCAAGGGGAGACCCGTCCCGTCAGGCTGAAGGTTTATCGTCCGACTTGGGAGTAGGACGTCTTGTACTCCAACCCTGCTTCTTTGGCTTGGCAGATTTCTTGGCCCCTGATTGTCTCGGAAAGGACTATGTTTTGGACTTACCCTGGGCCCTATAAGGCCGAAAGGACAAAGCCCCAGACCCCGATGGGACTGTAGCCGATGGCAGACATGCAGATTTAGCTGCTGCCAGTGTGGCCACAATTTTATCCGTATTAGGGCCAAACAGGACCTGTCCATTAAAAGGCAAGCATTCCAAACCCTTTTTGGAATCAGCATCCACTTTCCAAGAGCGCAACCACAGGGAGCGGCGAGCCGCTACTGCTGCCGAGGAGATTCTGGAAGTGAGGAGACCTATATCTAAGGCTACCTCATTAATGTATGTGGCTGAGTCTCTGAGATTGCCCACTAACTCCACCTGCTCAGCTGGAGAGTCAGTGTCCAGGGACGCCTCCAGATTATCTGCCTAGCGCTCCATGGCTCTGGCCACCCAGCACACGGCCATAGCCGGCCTGGAAGCCCCTCCATCAAGGGAATAAATGGATTTCAGGCATATTTCCACCTTGCGATCCGTAACATCCTTCAAGGAGGACATAGAGGGCATGGGCGATGTTGTGCTCCTCACTAGGCGTGTGACATGAGTATCCACCTGTAGAGGGGTTTCCCATTTGGAAAAATAATTACCCACAAAGGGGTATGCAAAGGCCAAGTGTTTCTGAGGCTGGAACCGTTTACCCGGATTTTTCCATGCCTCCTCTAAATGATCCACTAACTGACCAGATAAGAGGAAATACAGTGGCATGTCCCTTAACATCCTTAAAGAAGGCGTATTTGGATTTGGCCATGGGGGATCCTCTTCCTTAATATCCAAGGCCGCACGGACTGCCCGTATAAGGCCAGGTACATAGACTTTAGACTTAGACTCCGCCTCCTTAGTACGAAGGGGCTCTTGGTCTGAAAAGTCAAAAATCTCACAGTCATCAGACGTCATTTCATCCTCATCATACTGAGCCATCTGAGACACTAAAGTCCGCTTAGTAGGCCGCAATGGTGATTCCCCTTGTAAAACATCCGTCAGGTGCTGCACCGTATTGGACAATGAATTCACCCACACAGGCTCCTGCGAGACCTTGGAGTGGCGAAAGCGGGAGACACTGGGGTACCATCAACTGCCTGGGGAACCCCTGCATGGGTGATGAGACCACCACCTGCTGCGATAACCCAATCTGGGGAAACGTAGGGGGCATCGTCAGCTGGCCCACAAGTGTTATAAGTGCCTTAGCAAAACAAGCCCAGGGCGGTTCCTGCACAGGCGCAGTGACAGAAATCGGGCATGATATGAGATAACATGCCCTACATAATCCCTCAGCATTCCCATCTCCCTCCGCTAATGGTATATTACATGTGGTACACTTTAGCTGAAGAGGAAAGTCACGTTTACTCTCAGACATGATGAGTAAAGGTGTGTATGTGACTCCCCTCACAGATAAATGCTCTTACAGTGAGGCAATGAACACCCTGCAACACCGCACCGCAAGGGCTTTAGCAGAGGAAGAACAGATATAGTAAAATAGCTGACAGTTAGAAGTGAAAGTACAGGCAGACAGCGCTAGCATATAGTCACATACAATGCAGAAATAAATCCCTGCACTACCAGCACTATGATCAACTACACAGACACAGAGCCTGGTAGGAAACAGTACTGCATACTCTGACCTTATTGGAGGAGAGGTATACGGGGGGATCCGGACTGCGATGCCACCTGTATCAAGCGTCCAGCAGCGTTTGCACACTTTTTAAAAATGGCCGCCAAGGAGCTGGGAGGAGGTGGGTCCGGGGGAGGAGCGCTCACACAGGCAGCCAGACTGCAATGGAGAGGCACTGTGCAGCGGGGGAGGTGCCGGTTGTTTAGACAGGGAAGGCGCGCTCCCCTGGCATGCTATTAACCCCTGGGACGCTGGAGAGTATCCTCACCGCTGCAGCCCACCGTCCCTGGTGGTCTAGTGGAAGGCACAGGATCTGTACCTGGCCCCTCGCGCAGCCTGTCCGCAGGGAGCCCCCTGCCTGAGGACAACATGGACTGTAAATCGGTGGGTACCCTCCGCGGGAACCCGCCGCTTACCTGAAATCCCCTTGCATCCGGTCACAGTCAGGTATTCCTGGGTCCCCGCTAGCTGGGACCCCGGAGACCCACCAGCATCCCTGGATCAGTACCAGCGTTCTGGTCCAGCGGGGTGAAGGAGCAACAGCATAGATTTCTGTAATGACTGTCTATGCTGTGCAGCTCATCTTGTGCAGCCAAAGCTGCCTTGAAAAGAACTTCAGGGGCCATTACAGCCCCCCTCTGCATATGGTGATCCGACTCCGAGCCGGGCACCTACGACACTAATTTGCCCTGGCTCGGGGTATAGGAAAAGAACCCCAGTGCATCCTGGGAGGCTGAAAACTAACTCTGTGGTGCCCGATGTCTGCCACCATCGCCTATACTCCAAGGTATCCTGTGGATAGCCTATGGACCCTGAAGTAGAAAAACTATTTTCCTGGCTCTAATCATATCCTGAATTACTGCATCAGAGAAACCTTTATTCTTTAAGATCTTCGGTTCAAGAGCTAGGCCATTAAATTTAACCAATGCATGTCCTGACAAAAAAATAAAATTGTTCCTTGTGACAACAGATCTTTGACTTGGAAGCCTGACCCGTGGACCAACTGCCATGTTTAGAACATCTGATTGATTACCAAACCTTTTTGACCAGTCTGGTACTACTAGGATCATATTCTTTCCTTCTTTATCTTTTTGAGTACTCAAGGGAGCACTGCCATTGGGGAAAATATGTAGGCTAGCTGGAACCACCATGGTACTACCATTGCATCTATGAAAAAGGCTAAATAGGTTCATGGATCTACAACAAACCCTGGCTGTTTTGTTGTTGAACCGAGAAGACATTAGATTTGTATCTGGTTAACGTAACTGTTTTACCAGACAGTTGAAGACATCTGGGTGCAGAGACCATTCCCCAGTAAGAACGTACTGGTGACTCAGAAAATCCGATTTCCAATTCTGTATTCCTGGGATAAAGACTGCTGATATTATACCCAAGAATGCAGTCTTAACACAGTGGACCACTTTGAACGAGAACACCATCTTTCCGAGTAACTTTATACACCTTAGAACCAATGGACTCCTGACTTTCAAAATCTTTTTAACTAGCTTTTGAATGTCTCTGATATTTTCTTTTGGGTACTCCCTTGCTAATTGGATATTGAAAAAAAGACCTAAAAAATTAATGTGCTGACTGGGAATCATATTTGATTTTTGCTAGTTGATAACCCAGACGTGGGACACTAGCACTTTCACCCCCATTAAAAAATCTACTTAAAGAATCTGTTCTGAATCTGCTTTGAAAACAGATTGTCTAAATAAGGGGCAACCCTTATTTACTCCCACAGACTGCCATAAACTTTGTTAAGATATGAGGGGCTGTGGTTAAGCCTAATGGGAGAGCCCTGAATTGAAAAAGTTTTCCTTCAACAAAAATTAAAAGAGCATGTGGAGGTAGGCATCTTTGATGTCTATACATGCCAAAAACGCATTTACCTCCATTCCATTTATGACTGATCTTAATGAATCCATCCTGAATCTGTCTATATGCAGTTTGTGTTTAAATACTTAGATTTAAAAATAGACCTGTGAATTCCATCTAGGTTTTTGAAACAGATTGGTGTAAAATCCCACTGAAATGTGACTTTCTGGTGCAGGGCAGTATTTGATTGATCTAAAGCCAGACACTGTTGTTGGGAAATATTATTTATAAGTATCTTTTCTGTGATGGACCCAAAAGACTGAGGATATAACATATTTCTATTATACTTGTCATCCATTTGTCTGAAGAGATTCTCCAGTGGTCCTTGAATGACAGAAGAAGAGCACCCACTACAAACACCTCTAGGTGTATGCCCCTCTTGTCATGCTGTCTTTTTTTTTTATCCTGGGCCTAGGCACCTCACGTTTCCCTGGCTCTTTCCTACTTATACTGGGCTGTCTCCCTCTACATGCAAAACATCCTAAAAAGGCCCTGGCCCAGAAAGATGGTGACAACTGCCCCTTGTCTAAAGGGTGGACTAAAGGACTGAAACTTAGATTTAGAGGAATTTTCTACAGTTAAATAACTTTTACCACCAATAGGCTCTGAAGTTCTCTTATCCAGTTCTCCAGATCTGGACCAAACAAAAGCTTTCCTTCAAAAGGTAAGTCTTCCAAAAATTTAATCGTCTCAGAATCTGCATTTCATGATTTAAACCATAAAATGCGCCTTGACACAATTGCTAATCCAGAAATCTTAGCTGCATACACACAGTACGATCTGTACCACAAACGACTTGAAAGATATGTTTGAAAGAAATCTATCAGTGAAGTCAACCGGCCACATCTCTGAACAGGCAAAGATGACAATATCGTGCAAGTTGGCCTGCATGTACGGATGATCATAGATATAGTTATATTTCATGTGGGAACGCGCATCGTTGGTCGTTCACTGCATAAAAATTAACGATATGACCGATATATCATTGAACAATATCGCTATCGTTCATATCATAGCGTGTGTACGCACCATTAGACTCTAACAAAGACACCTCTAAAGCGGCTTTACTCAAGTAATCTGAGCCTATCTTAATCTCTTCTGCAACAGATAATAGTTGAACTTGGATATGTCTGACTGGATACCTGGTCAGCCCACTTTTCCATTGCCTTACTTATCCAAGCCAAAATAAATCTGGTCTCAATGATGGCCCTGTGACTACATAAATTGATTTTAAAATGCTTTCGCAATTCCTGTCTGAGCCTTCCCTTAAGAAGGCACTGTCTAGAATAGGGATAGCCATAGATTTAGATAAGCGAGTTACAGGAAGGTCCACTCTCAGTGACTGTCCTGTATAGACTATTTTGCTTTGTGGTACAGGATACACAGAAGGAAATCTTGCAAAAGAAATGGTAGTTGCTCAGATCAGCTTAATTGCATAACACAGGTGCTTGTAAATGCAATTAAGCTGATCTGAGCAACTACCATTTCTTTTGCAAGTTTGGAGAGGCATGAAGGCAGTCAGCATTAGGAGGATGTGCTGATGCTTATAGTGCCATGTGGAGGTTTTTTGGGGTACCTCCAAGGTAAGTTAGCTCTCAGCTTTTATATGTACTGTTATCATGCAGTACATCAATTGTAATTATATGACCCAGAGTGGGTGCTACTATTATGTAGCAATAATTATTTTGGGGTGAGCGTTTGGGAGTGGGGCCCCCGGGGGGGTTCTGACTGGGCCTTTCTCATGGCATCACCACTTAATTCACATAGAATACTTTTATCACTTTTCTATTTGTTTGTATATTATTTATGTCATTTTAATTCTTTCTCATTTCATTAACACTTATTGATTTATACTTACACATCTTTTCTTTATACTTCACTATCACCTTTTTCCCTTTTCGTGTGATGCCCTGGGGATGGTCCTTGGTTGGAATTTTTTTGGGGTGCCTTGCTTCTCGGACGTGAACCCCTTAATGCTAGGGACGCCAGTATAGAGGAGCCTTGACGATTGGCCTGGCGCTTATTCATATATTTGCAAATGTATGTAACTAATACCTCTGAATCGCTATTATCATGTAGGATTTAAGTATTGTTTTTGCTGCAGTGTGCTGGGGGGCAAATCTCCTTTTTTTCTGTGTACAGAAGGAAATCTGCAAGGGATTTGAAATTTATTATCAAGATTTAGCCAAGTAATTTTCTACATCACTAGGTCTTCACATTGAGAATCTTTCTGATGTTCTTCCTCATCCGAAGAAACATCACTTAGAAAAAAAATCTGCTTCTTAACGGTCGCTTACGCATTCTTAGCCCAGCGGTAAACAATGATCTCTCTTAAAAGCATGATGTTTTCTTATCACCTAATGCAGTTTTCTTATCACCTAATGCAGTAATTTGGCTCATGATGGAACTTCCGAGGACCCTACGGGTCCAGACCGAGATAACACAGAAAAGGACCTCTATTTGGATCCCATCCTGGGCCACCTTAGGTGAAACTATCTGGATATCTGTTACCATATTAATCTGACTGGACACAAAAGTAGATAGTTCCTTTTTCATAACATGAAGCTATAGACAGAGTTAATGACCTAGCCGAAGCTAGTTCCTCCACAGAGCCTGCTGGAATCTCTGCAATGGGTTGCAAAGCACAAACCTCCTCACAGGCAGCACAGCGAGCATGCAGGTTGCCACTAGGTATTTCTACCTAACAACCTGTATAAAAATGATGCAAACTAGTTTTACCTCCTCCAGGTTTAGTTTTGGAAAGTTTCCATTTTTCAAACTTTTTACAAAACACAAATAAGGAAATAATTCCAAAAAATAAGTATTAAACTGAGTATTTACACAGCATTCATAGAGAAAAAAAACTACAGTATAAATAATAGAAATATACATAAAAAACTACTTATCCTAGACTCCAACCACGTGAAGCCCCTGACAGGAATGGGAATAGAGAGGCTTCAGAGCAGCCATTAACAGATCCTACTTTCAGGTGCTGGACTGTATAATCTGCTGCATCTCTATAGATTGCCTGATGATCATCCTTACCTCAGTGCGTAACCCTTTTGATTAAGGTAAGGCCCCGGGTGCATCCGCCCACTACTCTGACCCTTTCGGTAGAGAGGAGCCATCGTTTAAATAGATCCAACCACCCTCCCTTTCAGAAGGGAATCGGTATGGAATACCGCCGGCCGCATCGATTCCCGGCAGCGGCAGCCCGACAGCTGAACAGATCCCGGCAGCGCTGGAAATCCCAAACGTCCTGAGGTAAGTAAAAACTAACCTAACCTTCCTTAGGGGTGCCTAACCCTAACCTGCCCCCCAAGTGCCTAACCCTAACCCCCCCCTTCCCCGCTGCCTAAACCGAAGTCCCCCGGGGGGTGCCTAACCCTAACTCCCCCTAGCCTGACCGTAACCCTCCCAGGGGGGTGCCTTACCCTAAGTCCCCCCCGGGTGCCCTAAACCTAACCCTCCCCCCCGCGGCTGTCCGCTTGTAGTGATGCCGGGCGCCTGTCTCCCGGCATCGGGAAAATGACAGGCGTCTAGCTATAGACGCCTGTCATTAAACCCACGCCAGAATAAAGCAGTCGGGAAGCCGGCTGTCGGGATCAAGTCAGCCGGTTTCCCGACTGCATCCCTTCAGAAGGCTGGGTGGCCTGAGCCGAATGATCTTCCTGCTTCCAGCCAACATCATCTTTAATGGCCAGTCAGCTATACGTGCATGGAGAGCGCGTCCGATCACCACCGGCACTGCTGTTAGCACGTGTCCTAGTAGTGGCTTCCAGGTGTGCTCCCGTACTGCAGAATCTTCTTGCTCCAATAGTCTATAATTCAACAGTTCACTACATTCTAGCAAACACTTAAATATAATATTCTTTCTAATCCAGCGAAATCTTTTATTTTCTAAATAAACCCTTCCATCTATCTTTACGTCATTAATATATACTTAATACAGCTAAAGCAATTTGAAAGAAAGCATTAATTGCACAGTGGAAAAAGCTTGTCAGATATAGTTATTCTGAGCTGTACCTTCTAGCTTGTCCAGCTCAAACTATGCACAATTGAATAATTTATTTTGAAGTATAGAGTAATCAGAATAAGGTAGCTTGTGTCGCATGGCATCTGCAATAACTAAAATCCATAAAGGAATTGCCACTTGTGACCTAAGGATAACCAGGACCAATAAAATGATAAAAAGTGGAGTGAATCAGACTCTCACACTAGACCATCACATGCAGAAATGCTGAGGTCATCTACCAAGTCAGCAATTACATCTATGTCATCTATCCAGTGCTGATGGCAGTAGACATTACATTGACATATAGCAAAATTAAGTATAGCTTCCCAATTAGTATTTTTCACCACTCATCGGAGATTCACCATGGGCTTGTCATCCTCACCCGCGTGTTCTAAATGTTTATCACATTCAGCCGACTTGCTTTACTGCCTCTGGAAATGTCCAGTGATTAGGGGCTTTTGGCTTGCAGTCAAGTGACACGCCAAAGCTAATTTGGTTAACTTTATCCCCTTAACTTTGGAGTGGGCCATTATGGGACAACATCCCGAGGGTCAGTGGGTTTCCAGGAGAGGCAGAAGCTGATGGAAGCAATCAGTGCTGCTGGCAAAAAAAAAAACAACCCTTCAGAATTGGATTTAGCAGACTCCTCCTGACATCCAGTTATACCACCGTAACTTTTCAAATCTTTTAAATGGACTGGACAGAAACTAAGCCTGGGAGAGTTACATCTCTATTCTAAGCCTCTCTCTCTGATATCATATCTTCAACGCCTTTCAACATACCACCAGGTACTCACTACAACTACCTGATAATGACCCCCAATTTCTGTGCCCTCAATGTAACTTTGCTCTTTTTATTTCACATAGGAGAGATATGGTCTAGGTTTTTTCTTTTGTCATGCTAAATGGGGTGTGGTATATTTTCATTACAGTACATTCATATCGATAAAAGAAGGTCAACCTGGTCATAATGGTGACATGCAGTATCAATGCAATGTCAACAATGACCAGGTCATGCTCACAATGTCGACAGTGACCAGGTTGACATTCATCATGTCGACACTGATAAAATGTTGACATGATTGGAATGTCGCCAAACTGTCCCTGGTGGTCTACAGGTGACTGTCCTGGTTTGGTGGCTCCAATGATGTCTTCCTGGTCCGGTGGTCAGGTGACATAACGTCATCAGCACTTGCAGCAGCATGCCTAATGCCCTCCCGTAGCCTAACCCTAACCCTCCAGCACCCTAATCCTCTGCTGCCGGTTGACTACATCCCCACTGAAAGTACTCGTTATCGCTTCTATACAAATGAACCATTGTTCTTGTTGGACATTTTTTTCTCTATATTACCGATGTACTGTTTTGCCTCAACTCATATTTGAAATTTGTTTTTGATCCTATTTTGTATGTTAATTTATTGTGTAAGCTGTTTTTGCTTAATTTAAGTTATTTTATTTTTTTATTTAATGGTAAAGAAAAATGCCCAGTCACCTAAATAGCAAACAATAAAATAATAGTGTAGTATTTTGGGCAGATCATGTTGTATAGAAACTTGATAGAGATGTGTAGTTCCTTTACTAAATGTCACCACCTGTATGTCACCTGTTACCTTCATAGGGCTGGAGCGTTTCCAGAAGCTGTGAGCTCAATAGATTTCTCTTATTGAGCTCCTGATAAACACTTAGACAGGTCTGGCGTAAGCGCTTCTCTCTATCTTTTGCATTCCTAAGTTCCTTCTCTTTGTGGGCTCTTGAATCCTCTGATGCCTGCAACTTCTTTTTCAGTGTTTCAATATCTGGTATGAAATATGGGTGATCCTAGAACAACAGAATACGTGCATGATAATAAATTCAAAGGTTTACATCCACATTAACAAAATATGCAATTGCCACACTTCTGCCCTCACTGAATGCACATATACATTAAAGTGCCAAAAGTCATGGAATAGATGCCTAGTACTGTGTAGGACACCCTCTAGCCCAACAAAGTGCAGCAAATCGTTGTGGAATCGATTCGGATGTTGATCCATGCTACCTGGATAGCTTCTTACAGCTCCCTGATATTTGTAGATGAAGGCTCTTCGGTGCAAATGGACCTCTTCACCATGTCCCATAAACGCTCGATTGGGTTCATGTCGGGTGAATGTCGTGGCCACACCATTCGCCTGAAGGCCTGAAACACCTAGAACCATGACTCTGTACCATGCCACATGTTGTAAATCCTCCAGGGACCAATTAGCGACGTCACAAGCCCAGGTGAGCGCTGTGTCCAACATTTCCTCCTGGCATGAACCACCGCTCCTGACATCATTGGACTCACTCTAATATTCTTTTCCCTCTAGATATTGCCCCTCTTCATACCTTTCCTGAATTTGCTGACCTTCAATCTCGATTTTCTTTCCCTCACAAAATATTTTATCAACTTCTTCAAATTCGACACTTCTATCAAACTCTTAAAAAAAAAAATCACAGTCAGTTACTAATAGGACACCCTCGGAGTCGCTTTGCTAATATCATCACTCAACCAGGGGTCTTATTTCCACTATATACCAAATAATGCTACCCTATGACCTACCCCAGTAGGAAACAAACGAAGAGGCTTGGGAACGGGAGGAGGGTGAGACTCCTGAGGAGTGTACCGCAATTAGAAAGGAAATAGCTAAACGCTCACTCTCAGAACAAATTAAAGAAAACTTCTATAAATTATACCATCGATGGCATTTAGTTCCCACTCGCTTAAACTCAATATACCCCACCTCTACTGAGCTCTGTTGGTGACAGTGTGGATACCGGGGAACCCTGCTGCATATCTGGTGGTCATGCCCTTATATTCAACAATACTGGTTAAAAGTCAGTAAACTGATTAGAGATATAGTTGGCATACAAATCCCAAACTCCCCCTTATACACTTTACTTTCTCGTCCCATTCCTAATATCACACGCCCCCAACAAAATCTTATTAAATACATCCTGAATACAGCTAAATGTCAAATTGCCGCACACTGCAAAATAGCAGCCCCACCCTCACTGATCACTACCGTTAATGCTGTCTGGTCCACCTATAGGATGGAACGTATAACCTCGATCATTCGTGATACTTCAGATAATTTCACCAAAGTCTGAATTCCATGGACAAGTTACTTGAAGGATGAACGTCCATCTACAACTACTTAATGTGGTCTTCAAAAAAATAGCCCGTTAAGTTAGTCTGTGCCTGAGCTTGTCTCATCAACTAGTCCTGTTTCATATTGATTTTACATCTTCTTGACATAATTTACAGTCAGGTGCATAACTATTGGGACATTGACAGAATTTTCATATTTTGGCCTCTATTCACCACCACACTGGCTTTGAAATGAAACAAACAAGATGTGCTTTAACTGCAGACTTTCAGATTTAATTTGAGGGTAATTACATCCAAATCAGGTGAACGGTGTAGGAATTACAACGGTTTCTATATGTGCCTCCCACATTTTAAGGGGCCAAAAGTAATGGGACAAACTAAACAATCCTAAATCTAACCTTCATTTTTTAATACTTTGTTGCAAATCCTTTGCAGGCAATTACAGCCTGAAGTCTGGAACGCATAGACATCACCAGACACTGGGTTTCATCCCTGGTGATGCTCTGCCAGGCCTCTACTGCAAATGTCTTCAGTTCCTGCTTGTTCTTGGGGCATTTTCCCTTCAGTTTTGTCTTCGTCAAGTGAAATGCATGCTCAATCGGATTCAGGTCACGGGATTAACTTGGCCATTGCATAACATTCCACTTTTTAGCCTTAAAAAGCTATTTGGTTGCTTTTGCAGTATGCTTCGGGTCATTGTCTATCTGCACTGTGAAGCGCCGTCCAATGAGTTCTGAAGCATTTGACTGAATATGAGCATATAATATTGCCCGAAACACTTCAGAATTAATTCTGCTGCTTTTGTCAGCAGTCACATCATCAATAAATACAATAGAACCAGTTCCACTGGCAGCCATACATGCCCACGCCATGACACTACCACCACCATGCTTCACTGATGAGGTGGTATGTTTTGGATCATGAGCAGTTCATTTCCTTTTCCATACTCTTCTCTTCCCATTACTCTGGTACAAGTTGATCTTTGTCTCATCTGTCCATAGGATGTTGTTCCAGAACTGTAATGGCTTTTTTAGATGTTGTTTGGCAAACTCTAATCTGGTCTTCCTGTTTTTGTGGCTCACCAATGGTTTACATCCTGTGGTGAACCCTCTATATTCACTCTTGTGAAGTCTTCTCTTGATTGTTGACTTTGACACATATACACCTACCTCTTGGAGTGTTCTTGATTTGGCCAAATGTTGTGAAAGGGTTTTTCTTCACCAGGGAAATAATTCTTCTGTCATCCACCACAGTTGTTTTCCGTGGTCTTCCGGGTCTTTTGGGGTTGCTGTGCTCTCCGATGCGTTCTTTCTTTTTAAGAATGTTCCAAACAGTTGATTTGGCCACACCTAATGTTTTTGCTATCTCTCTGATGGGTTTGTTTTGATTTTTCAGCCTAATGATGGCTTGCTTCACTGATAGTGACAGCTCTTTGGATCTCATATTGAGAGTCGACAGCAACTGATTCCAAATGCAAATGTCATACCTAGAATCAAGTCCAGACATTTTACCTGCTTAATTGATAATGAAATAACGAGAGAATAGCCCACACCTGTCCATGAAATAGCTTTTGAGTTGATAGTCCCATTACTTTTGGCCCCTTAAAAAGTGGGAGGCACATATAGAAACCGTTGTAATTCCTACACCATTCACCTGATTTGGATGTAATTACCCTCAAATTAAATCTGAAAGTCTGCAGTTAAAGCACATCTTGTTTGTTTCATTTCAAAGCCATTGTAGTGATGAATAGAGGCCAAAATGTGAAAATTCTGTCAATGTCCCAATATTTATGCACCTGACTGTATATCTGCTTACTTGTCTTCTTATGCTAACTTGTTTACAGATTTCTCCATGTACTGCTTCAACCATTTTTGTACAATTGACTTATTCACTTAATGCATATGTTTCTGACATATTCTTTGTATTGCAAAACTTTCATTAAAAAGATAAAAAAAAAAAAATTGTGTAGAAACACATTCTGTTTCTAAACAGTTTAAAGAACGCCATAATTGTGACCCATCCTGTTCGCGGTTTAAAGGGATTGAATTGGTGAAAATAGGAGAAAGAGGAGGTGATATAGCCTTTAAATTATCAAGAAGAGAGAATTTGGGGATTTATTAATGGGGAACAATGCCTCTAGAAGGCCTAAATCACTATTTTGAAGTAGCATCTTTTATTGAGTAACTAATTATACTTGTATATGGTTTATATGTTTTAGATATTTATTCTTATCTGAACCTAATAATTTGTAGTTATAATAGTTGTGTCATCAATGTTATGCAAGTTCCCAATGTCTAGTTATTATTATTGTTCTATATTTTAGATTATCAGAATATTAACAGATTCTGATGGACATTCACTTACAGGTGTGACGTCACTTCCAGTTTATGGAACACCGTAAATTAGCTCATTTCCATGTGGGTATAAAGAGGGATTGATGTTCCATCCACACATATCCCCTGAAGAAAACCACCAGAAAGGATGAAATACATCAGGACTACATGCTCTTGGATACCTCTTCCACAACAGATCTGCAAGAAGCACCCCTTGGCCAAAGGTCTTTTTCCTACATCTGTCTAGTCAATAAGGATCTCAGATAAATGCTAAGGGAAATTCTTATGTTTTATAAATAAATTATGTTTTTACACTATTGAATCTTGTCTAAATTTGGAGGTTTTACAGTTTATGGGATCTGGAGGTGTTGTCAATATCTGAAAGCTGTGAGTGGAATGTCTAGAAATATATATCATTAAGCTCTACAAGGCTTTTTATAAGGTAATTAGGCCTAATTATTTACGTCTGTATCCTTACATCTTTGGGAATATATTGTATTATTGTGTTTTTTTTTAAGGTATTTACATGTCTAAAGAACAAGAAATTTATCACATTTAAAGAAAAAATACTCTATAATCTATTGATCAGCAGGTTATCAATTTTCTGTGGTATATAGACACACAAATGTAGTTTTATTAATATTTTATGTATCATTTGTAATGCACTAGGTGAGGTACCCCTTGTTTTTATTTTATTTTTTACATATCTTTGCACATTGATTTGTTGTCATCCACCATGATCACATCATTAAAATTAAGCTGGGCATCCACTATACAATTTTTTGTCAGATATCTGTCCAATCTGACTGGTTGGAATGAAAACCTGGTAATGTATGGGAGCAAATGACAGTTGATCATATGGTTTTAAACACTGAAAAAAGGACAAAAAAAAAATTTTCAAATTGGTTAAATTTGTGTGTTTTAACCAATTTGTCTGAATAACCATTTCTGGCTATTTTACAGTTTTTGTGAGCAAATGGACGATTGTTGTATGGGAGCAAATACTACCAGGTTTTCATTCCAACCAGCCAGATTGGACAGATATCTGACAGAAAATTGTATACTGGATGCTCAGGTAAGCAGTTATAATAGTAGTATTAGGCCACATGTTGGCCTTTCGGCTAACATCTGTAATTCTGTCCTAGGATAGTATGACCTGAATCCCCATAATGGATCTTGGTTCTCTGGCCTGTAGGCCTGCAGCAAGAAAGCATGGGACAACGTGCCCCTAGATAGTGACCCAGGGATGCTTGAATATCACATGGGAGTGTTCAACCCATGGTGACTGCGTGTAGCACATTAAACTTGATTTTTTTGCTTGCACATAATTTCCTTTGCCCTGCCATTTTGGCTGGGCAGAAATATTTTTATTTTGAAAGTTGAAAGGCTGGGGCTGCATTATAACGGCACAGATTTATAATTTTTTTTCCCGTTTCTCACAGCATTATTCTTTGTGCAGCATCTAGGGCTGGTAGCGTGACCCTAAGGTTCCTACCCCATTTACTCTTCAACATCTCCCCTCCGATTTAAAGGTTCGTGGGTAAAGCCACAGTGGATCCCAGGGAGAAAACCCTATAAGCCTTGCAGCAAAGGTGGGTATGAGGACCTTTGCACCCTAAAGGAACTTTTGGTCATGGGGGGGGGGGGGGGGATAAAGGGGCTCTTCCTTTTTTGATGAAAGCCTGCAGTACTGTACCACTGAGCACTTTTTGTGCGTTTTCACACTTTTGCTCATTCACTTGAATGACAGAGCACTTTCCTGAGCTTTCAATTAAAAAGGTGACCAGTTATTAGACCAGTTTTAACCATGCAAAAAAGGTGTGCAGTGTCGAATATAGCAATACTTTTTTTCTTTTATTAAATTTGAACTTACAATTATTTTTTCAAAACAAAATATATTATGTATTCTTCAGGAACAACACTAGTGAACAATATTAGTATAAATTTTCTTTTGAAATTATGATAATCATTATCAAGTGACACAGAACATGAGCTTGAATTTGAGCTGGATGAATTTGAGCTGGAAGATGTAGGCTGAGATAAGAGCCCTTGTTTAAGTAAATCATATACCTTTAGTTGCATTTGGCATTGCGTATTATCATCTATGTTACTGGCTGTCATTTCCTCTTCTGGTTCTCCTTTATATGCTTCCAGCACTACGGGAATTTCATTGGTAGATGGTGCTGTCAGAGATAAGTCTTTGCTTTCAGGCACTTCACTCTTGGTGGGGGAAGAGAATGAGCAATTATAAAATACCCATATTCATGAAAAATAGCAACAACAGTGTTTAAAACAAAAAAAAATATTTTGAAAGTCAAACTTGTATTTATTCAATTATGTCTCTTTCCTATAAAGCTGAGAAAAATGACACTTCTGTGTCTCTAAAATAATACAGTTACTACCTCAGTTTTCACTCAATGAAAAGAGGAGAGTTATGGTAAAACTTACCTAGGTCCACAGGATCCACAGGGAGACTGTAGGTGGGACCTGGAGGACCGGACACCAAGAGCAATGCTTTTCAATCCCAGGAAGCTCCGGTCCTTCCCCCTATACCCCGCCCACAACCTGAGGGCACTTCAGTTTTGTCAACCCAACTGCCCAAGGCAGGAGCAGGAGAGGAGAGAAGGAAGACTGGTACACTGAGGAATCACACTCTCACACAAAGAAGGAAACAAGTGACCAGGAGAAGAAACTAGAAGCTAGAAGCATCAGGGCGGGTGCCCTGTGGACCCTATGGACTTTGATGAAAGAGTTAACCAAGGTAAGTTTTCCCATAACTCTCCGTTTCTTCTTCAGGGTTCATAGGGCTCCACGGGGAGATATTGGGGATGTCCCAAAGCAGTTGTTCAAGAGCGGGAACGCTCCTGAGCTGACCCTATGCCCGATTTATACATTTGCCTCTCAGGATGCTTCTAAGGCATAAAACATAAGAAAGGTGTAGACAGAAAACCAGGTGGCTGCTTTGCATAGCTGTTCAGCTGAGGAGCCACGCCAGGCTGCCCATGGGGGACCCACAGAGCAAGTAGAATGAGCAGATACTGAAGCCGGCAGAGGAAGGCCAGTCTGCGTGTAAGCCTGTGAGATGGTCGTGAAAATCCATCTGGCCATCTCTTCTTGTGGTACCCATATAGGACAAAGAGGGAGTCAGATTTCCTGATGGTCCACGTAGATCTTCAGAGCACAGATCAAATCCAACGAGGCCTCACCTGCCGAGAGGTTTGGTGAATTAAATGCTGGAACCACAATTTCCTCATTCAGGTGGAAGAAAGAAACCACCTTGGGAAGGAAACATGGGCGTGTACGAAGAACAGCCCTGTCCTGATGAAATATTAAAAAGGGGGAACGACATGAAAGCACCCCTAAATTCGATACCCTATGGGCAAATGCTATAGCCAGAAGAAACAGAGTCTCTGCAGTGAGCCACTTGACATCCCATGATGCCAGGGGTTCGAATGGAGGTTCCAGAAGTGCTTGAAGCACCACTGACAAATCCCATGGAGCCACAGGGGGGACAAAGGGAGGTTGTATATGTAGAACACCTTGCATGAAGGTGTGAACATCCGGTATAGTAGCAATTCTGCGCTGAAACCAGATAAACAAAGCAGAGACCTTCACTTTCAGAGATGCTAGATGGAGGCCTAGATCCAGTCCAGCCTGAAGAAAAGCAAGAATTCGAGAAACCTAAAAACTTGCGGGTCATAGTTTCTTGGAAGACACCATTGGAAATATTCTGTGGCAAATGCTGGCTGAGGCCGGTTTACGTGCTCTGAGCATGGTCTGGACCACAGAGCTGGAGAAACCCTTAGCCGTTAGTAGGGATGTCTCAAGGGCCAAGCCGTTAAAGACAGATGGGATAGGTGCAGATGTAGACATGGACCCTGAGACAACACGTCTACTTGTAGATGAAGTTGAAGAGGAACGTCTATGGAGAGCCTTTGAAGATCGGAGTACTAATGACGTCTGGGCCAAGCCGGAGCTATGAACAGGACTGTGCCCTCTTCCTGTCTGAACTTTCAAAGCACTCGAGGAAGTAGGATATTGGAGGGAAGAGATATGCCAAATGGAAGTTCCATTTCACCGACAATGCGTCTATGAAGGCTGCTGTCTTCTGGCTCCATAAATTGGAAGTTTGTTGATGTGTCTTGAGGCCATGAGATCCAATTCCGGAAGACCCCATTTGTCCACTAGAAGCTGATAGACTTCTGGATGTAGAGACCATTCTCCTGCATGCACGTCGTAACGGCTGAGGAAATCTGCTTCCCAATTGAGAATCTACGGGATGAACACTGCGGAGATGGCTTGGAGATTGCGTTCCGCCCATGTGAGAATGCGGGACACTTCTGTCATTGCTGACTGACTTAGAGAGCCCCCTTGGTGATTGAGGTAAGCCACAGCTGTGGCATTGTCGGACTGTACTTGTACTGGCCTGTTTTTAAGAATATTCTTAGCTAAAGTGAGAGCTCTGTAGATGGCTTGAAGTTCCAGGATATTGATTAGTAACACTGCCTCGACTGGGGACCATCGGCCCTGGAAGGAGTGCTGGCCGGTTACTGCGCACCACCCTCGGAGGCTTGCGTCCGTGGTGAGGAGAACCCAATCCGGGATCCAAAAGGGATGACCTTTGTTCACACGGGAAGTCCGTAGCTACCAGGTTAGGGACATGCGAACCTCTGGGGGGAGGCTCATAGTCTTTGAGCAGATGGGGTAGCCCGTTCCATCTGAAGATGATCAGGTGTTGTAGGGGCCTGGAGTGAAGCTGGGCGAACTCCACCATGTCGAAGGTGGACACCATTGATCCCAAGGCCTGCATTGCAGAGTGAATTGACAGTCGGCAATTGTGGAGCAGTCTACGTAGTCTGTGCTGGATTGCTGACATCTTGTCCGCTGTTAGGAAGATTCTCTTAACTAGAGAGTCCAGGGGGACTCCCAAATGTAATATCCTTTGAGAGGGTGTTAAGGAACATTTTTTACAGTTGATCAGCCAACCGTCCATTTGAAGAAAGGCAATGGTTACCTGTAAATGGTGGAACGGCAGAGCCTGAAATTGGTAATGTTGCTGTAGTATAGCAAACCGGAGATATTGTTGATGAGAAGGCGCTATAGGTACATGTAGGTAAGCGCCTGAATGTCTAGAGATACCATAAAATCTCCAGGTTCCATAGCTAGAAAAATGGAAAGGAGGGTTCCATACGAACCCGGGCACCCTGATAAACTTGTTCAGAGATTTTAGGTTGAGGATAGGCCGATGAGACCCATTGGGCTGCTGAATTAAGAAAAGGGTAGAATAATAGCCCTTGCCCCGTTGTGAGGAGGCGACCCGAATTACTACTACTGAATTCAGTAAAGACTGAATGGCATTTTGGAGCAATAGGACCTCGGTTAGGTCCGATGGAGGTCCTGTGCAAGAGAACTGCTGGGGGGGGGCGGGGGGTGTCGCCTCAGGAATGGGGGGGCGTATCCATGGGAGACCACGTCCCTTACCCAGGCATCTGACGTAGTTTGATGCAAAACCTGGGCGAACTGAAGAAGTTGGCCTCCCACCCAAGGAGAGGCCCGCTCCGTCAGGCTGTATGCTTGTCTTCAGACTTGGCAGGTGGACGTCTAGTAGCCCAGGCTTGTTTGGCCCTAGGCTTGGAGGCCTTGGCTGATGTCTACTGTTCTGGAAAGGACTGACCCTTGGCTTTTCCTTGAGGGTGAAAGGACCGAAAAGGATGACGTCCAAGATATTGTATTATATGCAGAGGGAAAGAACGCCGTCTTGGAAGCTGTCAAAGTCACAATTTTATCTAATTTTGGACTTAATAGGATGTCTCTAGAATAAGGCAGAGACTGCAGAGCTCGCTTTGAGTCTGAATGTGCTTTCAAGGAACGTAGCCAAACAATACAGAGGGCCACTACCGAAGTGGCAGATATCCTGGAGGCAGGAGAGCCGTATCCATAGCTGTTTCCCCTAAATAGGAGGCTGCATCTCTAATGTGAGATATGTAGGACAGCTGTTCTCTCGAAGCATCAGGGGGACATGTCTCTTCTAGGGCCTCTGCCCACCTGTCAAAGGCTTTTGCTACCCAGGCCGTAGCCCTAGCAGGAAGAGTAATAGCTCCTATAACAGAGTATATGGATTTATGACAAGCTTCTATACATCTATATGTAGTCTCCTTCAAGGAGGTTGCAGTATGAATTGGTAAGGTGGCATTTTTAACCAGATGTGTTACATGAGAATCCACTGCTGGGGTAACTTCCCATTTAGTACAATCACTAGCTGGAAGAGGGTAAAAGGAACTGAACAGTTTTGGAATTTGAAACCTTTTCCCAGGCATATTCCAAGCTTCACTCATGTGATCAGATACTGGTCAGAGTGAAGAAACTCTGGTAAAAGTACCTTTTGTCGTTTAAAAATTGGTGTTTTTCTTAGGAGCGGGTTCATCCTCTTCGATTTGTAAAATAGTTTTTACAGCTTTCACAAGAGCAGGTATATTTAGTTTAGTGGGTGGCTCCTCTTCTCCTGAGATGGAGCCAGAGTGAGAGAGGTCTGCGTCATCTGTCTCCCCAGATGATATCTCAGAATCAGATAACTGTGTGGACTGAGAAGATAACACAGCAAGTTTAGTAGGCTTAGTAGGTAAAGGCTTTTCTTTTTGCAGCATTTGCTGAAAAACCGTAGAGGTATTAGCCAAAGTCTGTACTGAGGTAGAGAGTACGTCTACCCATGGGGGAGGCAAAGGATTTGTAGAGAGTACCTGCTGTGGCCATCCCATAGGGGGAGCTACCACGAGGACTGCTATGTGGTCCGTAAGTTTTGCATAAAGAGAAATGCCAGGCATTGTAGGCCAGAGGATTTTGTAGAGGTGAGTAGCAAGTTCTTCGCTGACAATCCGGGGCGATGAGAATGACCAGAAGACCTTCTCACTGAATCACCCTTGCCAGCATGGACAGAGGCATGAAGAGATAGCTCAACAGGAAGGACGACGGAGCCATCAGGACATCCATCCAAGGTCGCCTGAGGGTCCCTGGACCACATTCCATAGTCTGGCAACTTCTTGTTGAGGAGGGAGGCCATAAGGTCTATATCGGGAATTCCCCAACGGTTAGAAATCTCCAGAAAAACTTCTTGATGGAGTTCCCATTCCCTGGGATGAACTGCGTGACTGAGCAAGTCCACCTCCCAGTTCTCCACCCAGGGAATGTGAATGGGCGAGATTGCAGACACCTAGGCCTCCACCCAAGAAAGGATGTGAGCCACTTCCGCCATAGCCTGGCGACTTTTGGTTCCTCCCTGGCGATTGATATAGGTCACTGTGGTGGTATTGTCTGACTGAATGCAAATTTGCCTGTTGTGTCGGACGTCCTAAGCCTGAATCAGAGCCAGTCTGATCGTTTTCAGTTCCAGAATGTTGATTGGGAGAGCTGATTTGGACCTGGATTAGCTGTCCTGTAAATGAAGGCCAAGAGTCACTGCTCCCCAGCCAATAAGGCTGGCATAGGTTGTGACCAGGGACCAGTCCCAAATAGAGAAGGGGGAGCACTTTGTCAAATTCTGTGACTGGAGCCACCAGTGGAGAGATTGATTAGTCTGAGGTGACAGGCAGAAGAACTGTCAGTCCAGACAAGGTCCCATTCGGATCCATTGAGCAAGGACCTGGCCCTGCAGTAGGCGAGGGTGTGAAACCTGACATAAGGAATTGCCTTGAACGATGCCACCATCTTTCCCAGGAGTTGCATGCACACGAAAACGGAGACCTGTGGTGAGTGGAGGAGGGTCCTCAATAGAGCTTGGAATTCCTGAACCTTTGGTGGAGGAAGGAAGACACGCTAACAGTGCGTGTCAAAAAAGAGGCCTAAGAAGGCCATCCTCTTGTATAAAATGAGGTTGGACTTTGGATAGTTGAGTATCCAGCCATGAGTCTCTAGAGTGTCTGTTACCACCTGCAATTGCTGAATGAGAACCGCCTCTGAGCCTGCCTTCACCAGGTGATCGTCCAAATAGGGAATAATGGTACCAAATGAAATTACGAATACTCACCTGGACTGACTTTCAGTCCCCGCTCCCACAGTCCATCCTGCACTTTGTGGTTACAGCTTCATTTGCTCTGATTGGTGGGTAGCTCTAGCCATCTACCAATCAGTGTGCAGAGACATCCCATCACTTGGTGGATGGCCAGAACTGGGAGAGGCTGTAGTGTCTACAGTTGTTGAGTCTGTGATCTGTGACAGGCGGTCATGAAACAATTGGAGCAGTTCAGGAGCTTACTCTGCCTGCATGTCCTCCACCTATGCCATACCCTGTCATTCTGAACAAAGCAACCATGTGAGCCGTAATAAACTGAACAGTAGGGCCCAGAACAGAAAGCGGAGCAACCGCTGATGGCCTTCCAAGATGGGAATGTGTATATAGGCATTCCTGAGATCTAGGGATGCCAAGAATTTATCTACCAACATGGAGCTGATGACAGAATGTAGGGACTCCATCTTGAAGTGTGCCAACACCAAATGAGGATTGAGCAGTTTTCAGTTCAGCTTGTTCACCAGAAAGAGATTAGAGTAGAATCCGTGACCTCGTTGTTTTAATGGAACTGGAACAATAACTCATGAATCTAGGAGAGAAAGAACCGCCTCCTGGAGGGCCGCTAATTGGATGAGATCTTGGGGGAGAAGGGTTGTATCGACTGGGACCCGCCAAATCCAGAATGTAACCCCTGTCCAGAATTGCCCGGACCCAAAGATCCAGCGCTGACTGGATCCGGACATCCCAAAAGAGTAGTAAGCAGGTCCCTACCACCTGAGCGCAGGAAGGAGCCACCGATGCGTCGGGAAGCCTGCTTGTCTGCAGGCTTTATGCTGGGCCGTCTGGTGGTGGCTCCTCTGCCACGAAAGGAACCTCTGCGAAAGGAGCTAGATTGACCCCTGAAGGAATTGAATCTGCCCAGCCATGCAAAAGGCATGAAAACGAGGACTCTTGGACTTTAGGAGGTAAAACCAGAAGATATGGGCTGTTTAATCCAGTAGCCTGAGAGATCATTTTAATTAGTTCTGGACCAAATAGCATGTTCCACACAAACAAGACATGGTACGCTTGGAATCCGTATCCGCCTCCCAAGTTAGGAGTAGAAGGGATAACCGTAGCTTTTGAAAGCCTAGCAATAGGAACGTCAACTCAAGGTGGACCCTCCTAATTGGTACTGTCCTCGGATTTCAGCCAAGCCTCCATCAGAGTGTCTGCAAAATGAGAAAATGTCAGAAAGGTAATAACCTGTCTCTTTTTACGTTTAAATAATTAAGACAAGGGGCCTGCGCCAGAGACCTCTGCGTCCTAAATATTTAAGGCTTGTCGGACCGCTACAATTAAATCCTGAACCCCCAAACTGGCTAGGGTCCTCCTCCTAAATGGTCCCCTGGAAAAGCCGCCTGATGGGACTTAGGATGCTTTCTAGTGAAGGACTTTCCAGCTGAAGCTGCCATCTTATCCATGGATGCTGACACCCTGGAGAGGCATTTCTCTATATTATGAGCCCATGACGGTTCCTGATCAGAAGAAGGAAGAGGCTCCCATTGGGTTCCAGCGAGAGGAGAATCGCTGACCTCTGAATGGCGATCAACCTGTCTAGAAAAGTCTGTGATTACCTCTGCCATGGACCTTACCCAAACTGGGATGGTGAACTTTCATGTTGCACCCCTGAGCGGCTCGCCATGCACCCCAGGATTACAAAGAGTGCAAAGGGCTGCTGGTTCTGTGCAACCCTTGGACAATTTTTCATCATATTTAGAACATGAATAAACCGGTTTAGATTTAGAGGCGCTCTACCTTTCCAGTCATGTGGTTAGAGGAGAGGTACAAACAACAACAGGTGGAGAGTGTAATATCATGCCTCTTCTCAGAGAAATAGTGCAGGAACAATCTTAATAGACACAGAAGAGCTAACTAGTAACTGTATCCTGCCTAACTAGTAACTGTAAAAATGCAGGATAAGTTAAATTAACACAGTAGTGTTTGCAGGCTAGTACTGAAATTTAGTAAACAGGTATGAGACCCCTGAACCAAAAACAGAGGTAAACCTAGTCAAATTGAAATGCACACTAAGTAAAAGCCCATATCAGAGAAAGGACCTTGCATAGGGTGCAATGTACACAGGCAAATCTATGTGTATAGAGGAGGGAGCACAATAGCAATGGTAAAAGCCTGCGCCTATTAACAATCCCCTCTACAATAAGGCCGCTCAGCCCCCTGAGCCCCCAGCAATGTCAAACCCATCAGCAGGTCTTGATGGTGGCTGTCTGAAGCTGCAGCACTGTCTTCCAAGATGGCGCCATCATGTTGACGAGAAAGACTGCCAAGGAGAGAGAGTGGTGGGGCTTACCACAGCGAATCAGACTGAGAAAATGGTGCTAGTAAGTGCTGACCATGGGAGATGAGGCACCTGTCACAGAGTCCGCGGTCAGGCAGCGCTGTTGGAACTCAGGGGGAGATGTATTAAGCATTGGAGAGAGATAAAGCACCAACCAATCAGCTCCTAACTGCCATGTTACAGGCTGTGTTTGAAAAATTATAGTTAGGAGCTGATTGGTTGGTAGTTTATATCTCTCCACTTAATCACTCTCCAAGGCTTAGTACATCTGGCCCTCAGTCACAGCAGCCCAGCGCCACTGCAGGTAGGCTGCGGCTGGCTTACCTGAGGTAGTCCCCTCTCTCCAGTTTTCAAAATTACCAGATCCCGGAACCAGCAGTGAGGAACCGGTGATATGAGTCTGTCACAGGTGCTGGCTGCAGGGGAACACTTGGGCAGAATGGGCGTCCTAACCTAAGTACCGGGTCTCTGCTCTGAGGCTGCCTGCATCCTGTAAACAGGAGCTGAGGCCAGTGAGAAATGAAAATAATAAAATAAATAAATAAATAACTAAGAGCTTAGGTAAAGAGTGCCTAACTCCACAGGCACTAAGAATAAACTGAGGTTTGGGGGAAGCCAGAAAGGTTAGAGGGGGCGTGGCTAGTTGCCTGCTCCCGAGCCCAGCCCATCTAACCCAGCGTCAGCTCTGCAGTGTCCCCCACATCGGATGTATGAGGAAAATACAATTCTAAAATAAAATTTATAATGGTTAAATATAATACTCCACTCCAAGTACAGGGCAAGAAGCTCATTGTACACAATCCTTATAGTAGGTAATTGGGATTCATCTTTGAATGCACTCTCAGCAATGAATGATGTTGCAAACAGGTATGAAAGTAAAACAAACACACACACCTACCTGCATCTCTTCTGGGAAGTTAAAGATGCTGGGAATGACATCATCTCTTAACCGCTTTGTCTGCCCAGTGGTGTCAAAGCAACTTTTCTGAAAGTGTAAGCTGCACAGTCGCTGGTATCGGGAAGGCATCCACAACTCCCCTGTAGCTGTGGCTCTTTTCATAGCCCGACACCATTTATCTAACAACACAGGATTTGATCTCGGGAACCTATATTACACAATATTAAAATACAGTGAGATTTCTTTTTCACAGTAGAAAAGCTGTAAAATTATTTGTTGGACATAACATCTACTGTAAATAATTAAAATTAAAATAACCAGACAGAAAACCTGATTACTGCAGCTCAAGTGAAAAGTGAGTGGGTGACACTAAAGATATCCAGTAATTTATTGTTTATATTTTTTTAGACAAATTCTCATAGCGCTGTAAATGTATTTCTCACAATAACCTTAATGAGTAGTGTATATTATAAAAAACATTAAAAGAAAATATAATAGTGTAAACATTCAAATAAAAAAAAAAAAAAACTATAAAAAGTCCTTCTGTGCATATTTTTCATTGGGAAATGGTGTTGAAAGTGTCATCCTTTGATCAGAAAAGGAAAGGAGAAAATCTGCTACCAGTAAGTATATTAGGGTACCCTTACTTGATGTAATAAAATAAATACTTTTATCGCCTGTCTCAGGAATGAGTTCTTATGAACAGAATATTTCTTAACATCATGTGTTACATACCTGTTTTTATTAGTAAGTTGTGAGTGTAATATTAAAGATCTATTTCTTTTTATAAAAGTCCTGGTGTTGTTGCACTAGATCTTTTTTACAATTATTTTTTCCCCATGTTGGAGTTTGAGCCCCATGAGAATATTAAAGTGAAAATAAAGGCTACTATAATATATCGAACAGTTTAGAATTTCCTTTTCTAATTAAAGAAAAGGACTTTCAACGTTTTATGAAAAAAAGGGGTGTCTCAAAGCGCAAACCAATATACCATACAGGTTGAGTCTCCCATATCCAAAATGCTTGGGACCAGGGGTATTTTGGATATCGGAATATTCCGTATTTTGGAATATTTGCATAATATAAAGAAATATCTTGGGTATGGGACCCATATCTAAACACATAATGCATTTATGTGTTATATACACCTTATACACACAGCCTACAGGTAATTTTATACAATATTTTTGATAATTTTGAGCATCAAAAAAAGTTTGTGTACAAACATGAAATTCATTTATGTTTCATATACACCTTATACACACAGCCTGAAAGTTATTTTATACTGTATTTTAATGATTTTGTGCTTCAAAAAAAGTTTGTGTACATTGGCCCTGATTCAGAGCCGGACGCTCTGACCAGAGCGCTCGCTCTGAATCAGGGCCCACCTCCATAATTATGGAGCGTCCTCCTGGACGCTCGTATAGCTGTGGGTCACCACCCACAGCATATACGAGCGTGCAGGATGATGGTCGCGATGGTCTTGACCATCGCCACTGCGAGCCGAAGCCTGCGGTTGAGTTTCTCAACCGCAAGGCCCGGAGTGATTTTGGCTCTATCAGAGCCAAAATCACTCCCACTGACATCACTAGGGATGTCAGTGGGGCCGGCTTCTGACGGTAGGCGTTTCCTTGGGAACGCCCCCGTCTGGGAGGCACTCCCCCGGCACGCCCACCAAAGGGGGCGTGCTGTCAATCAACATCGACAGCACGCCCCCTTTGATCAGACACAACGAGCGAAGGAAAGTCCTTCGCTCGTCGCGTCTCGCGCATGACGGAGCTCCCTCCGTCGTGCGCATGCGCAGTGCAGACCATCGACCCACTTGCGAGCGGACAGCCGCTCGCGAGTGGGTCTGAATCAGGCCCATTGAACCATCAGAAAGCAAAGGTTTCACTATCTCAGTCATACTGAAAATATTCCGTAATTTGGAATATTCCGTATTTCGGAATATTTGGATATGGGAGATTCAACCTGTATAAAAGACAGGGAATGGTCTAAATAAAAAATAACTAATTTATTTAGTATATAATTGTGTCTCTATAAAGTCCAATCTGGCTGTGCGTACGGTTGACCTGCCGACCGACCGTACACTTGTTGCAGGGATCCACCAACACTGACATTTTAACCTAAGCGGGTTTTTAAATTCCCGCCCAGTTGTGATGTCAGCGCAGATACATCGAGCTCGGTGCTTACTAATCGGCCGCTCGGTCTGCAGATCTGAGTCAGCGGACAAATTGCCCAAGTGTGTACCCAGCCATATGGTGCATACACACAGTCAGATAAAAAGGACGATAGAAACGATAACAATATAGTTTGATCGTTTATATTGTCCTTTTTTAAGCCCCCTCCAACGACCATTGATGTGCGGGAGGGATGGTCGATATCGATATCGCCCATCGCCCGTGCATGCAGGACAACCTGGTCGACATCGACCAGGTTAGCCTGTTTGCTCTAGGGACCTGCGATCATTTATCACGGGATTGTTAAGTCGTAGGGAGTTGGTGCATGTTGCTAGATGTTCGATATCGAACATCCAGCACATGTAGGGACAATCAGACAACGATATCTGATCGTTGTCTGATCGGCCCGTGTGTACGGGCCATAAGGGAGCAAATGACAATCGACCACTTGCTCACAAACACTGGAAAAAAGACAAAAATGGTCGTTCAATCTAACTGGTTAAATCAAACGAATTTAACCAATTTGAACAATCATTTTTGTCCGTTTTCCAGTGTTTGGACCAAATGGTTGAATGCTCCCATACAGTACATTACCAGTTTTTTTTTCCCAACCAGCCAGATTGGACAGATAATTGTATAGTGTATGCCCAGCATAAGTAATAAAAAGGTAAACTACTGAGAGTTGAAAGGTCACATTTACCTGTGAAATGTTATTCCCTTTTCTCTGGCCTCCAGGGTGTACCTTGATTTGCATCCAGAGGCAGCACAGGACACCGGCATCTTAATTATCACTTCTGAAATAAACAACAGTCACACATTTGTCATGTAAATGCAGCTAAACAGCAATAATAGTCTTTATTACTAGTTAAATTATTATTGCTGGTTCAGAAGTGTTTAACTGGTAAAAGCTAGCTATATAGTTGAAAGTAAATAATAAAATATACAATAAATAAATGTCAAATCAACTCACCATGTATGCAGCACTGGCCTCTGTGAGGGGTTATAAAATCAGTGACCTTGATTAGTTGGACAGAAGCTTCATTGGTGAAAATTTTAACTAAAATATCAGGACCTATTGGGGAGTGAACGTCAACTCTTCACCCTCCAAACCTGGAAGAAAAGTGCCAAAAGTGTGTGGACGGTATATACATTGTGGAGTATGGAGACAGTCAGTCTGAGTACTATTATGGGTATTACAGTGGATGGAGTAATTCAGAATTGTTGTGGGAAATTACATAGAAGCTCTGGCCAGAAGTGACTGTTATACCCCTTTTACACCAGAGCTAAAACCCGGGTTATTGCAGGGTTAACCTGGGTAGCTCCTTGGTGTAAAAAGGGACATGGTTGGAATCCCGGGTCGAGTGAGCCAGCAATACAACCCAGGTAACTTGCAGGGTTTAACGTGGGAATGACCCGTGAAACCCTGCAGTGTAAACGGCGCGATCCGAGTCACAATGTGATCTCCAAACGTTCACTCCGGCGCCGGAAGAGCCGGGTCACTAAAGACCCAGCTCCGGTGTGAATGGCGCAGACTCGGGAATATCCTTGTTCGGCGCCGGCTAAATTCTGGGTCTGATCCGGTTTGGAACCCTGTTCCAACCTCTGGGTAACACCCGGAATTTAGGTATAAAAGCGGTATTACAGAATGAAGCCCAAGCTAAAGACAATTAGGAGCGAGTTTGAAAAGCAAATTTGTTTCATGAAACAAGCACACATGGCACAAATGCACGTACCCAAGAAATGCGAGATCCAATTAGAAATGTACATTTTCAGCCAATTGAAGTCTTTCCAGCAATTTGGGGTACCGAAAAATGTCTGCATAGTAGCTTTTCAGTGTTTTTACACAAGTTTGTAAAAATTTTAAATACTTTTACCTTTCATCAGCAAGTTCTAAAACCCCTCTCCCATCAATATAACACCTCCACATACCTGTCCCACATAATTTGCAACCCCAAATACCTGTCCCTCATCATTTACACCGCCACATACCTGTCCCACATCATTTACACCTCCACATACCTGTCCCACATCATTTACTCCTCCACATACCTGTCCCACATCATTTACTCCTCCACATACCTGTCCCACATTATTTACACCTCCCCATACCTGTCCCACATCATTTACACCTCCCCATACCTGCCCCCACATCATTTACACCTCCCCATACCTGCCCCAATCATTTACACCTCCCCATACCTGCCCCCACATCATTTACACCTCCACATACCTGTCCCACGTCATTTACACCTCCCCATACATGTCCCACGTCATTTACACCTCCCCATACCTGCCCCCACATCATTTACACCTCCCCATACCTGCCCCCACATCATTTACACCTCCCCATACCTGTCCCACATTATTTACACCTCCCCATACCTGTCCCACATTATTTACACCTCCCCATACCTGTCCCACATTATTTACACCTCCCCATACCTGTCCCACATTATTTACACCTCCCCATACCTGTCCCACATCATTTACACCTCCCCATACCTGTCCCACATCATTTACACCTCCCCATACCTGTCCCACGTCATTTACACCTCCCCATACCTGTCCCACGTCATTTACACCTCCCCATACCTGTCCCACATCATTTACACCTCCCCATACCTGTCCCACGTCATTTACACCTCACCATTCATGTCCCACGTCATTTACACCTCACCATTCATGTCCCACGTCATTTACACCTCACCATACATGTCCCACATCATTTACACCTCCCCATACCTGCCCCCACATCATATACACCTCCCTAGTAAAATTACGAAGTAAAGGCTATAAATGATAAATTAAGGAAGAAATAATAACTATGTCTATCTTTAAATAAATTTATATACATACATATCCATTTACGACTAGAGGAAATGTATGTATACATTGGTATAAAAATAGACTATAAATTATCAGTGGTGATTTAAATGGCTTCTATTAAATATTTTACATAAAAGCAAGTTTTAATTGAGACTTTTATTATGTTTCTGTTATTATGTAAGTTTCACCGAGATATTTATAAATTGTATCTGTTGTGCAATTGTAAAGCTGGCCATCCACTATACAATTTTCCGTCAGATATCGGTCCAATCTGGCTGGTTGGAATGAAAACCTGGTAATGTATGGGAGCAAATGACAATCGTCCATTTGCTCACAAACACTGTAAAATAGCCAAAAATGGTTGTTCAGACAAAGTAGTTACACAAATTTAACCAATTTGAACAAATTTTTTGTTCCTTTTTCAGTGTTTAAAACCATATGATTGACTGTCATTTGCTCCCATACATTACCCGGTTTTCATTCCAACCAGCCAGATTGGACAGATATCTGACAGAAAATGGTATAGTGGATGGCCAGATTAACACATGCAATTGTAGCCACCATTGTTTTAATCTAGATCAGTGGTTCTCAAACTCTGTCCTCGGTGTGTCATTGCCCACTGTGCTTCTATTTTTCTATTTGTCCATGCTGGATGGGACACAGGCTCATGATGTTATCCGTCCCCATACACCGGAAGGGAAACTGAGTGTTGGAGGTCCTGCCAATTACATCAGAGTGCGCAAATACCGTTGAGACCACATTAATACTTGAAAACCTGGGTTGGTGTCACACCATATGGAAGTAACCAGCATTTAATAATATATGACAGATACTATCATCATTGTCAGGGACGAGTAATCTCGGGATCCGGGTCAAACTCCTTGGAGGTGATCCCCCTAACCATTGGAGCTCCCCCAAGCCACCGGAGCTCCACCCTTCCTTGAACTCTGGACACTGATACCACTGGGTTAATCTGAAACTTTATATTTTATTTTAACAGTTCAGTATATGTGTCAGACAGCAGCAACTTGTCTCATTTAGCCAGCATTTATCTATTGATATGTCTATTACATTTATTGTATCATTTATTTTGATATTTACATGTTTTATGTGTTAGTTTAATAAACTTTTGTGTATTGAGAGAAGCCATTTATTTTGTTTACATCGATGAGCAGATATCTCAATATTTTTACTGTTATTCACTCTCTACAGTAGCGCAGTCTGCATAAGTTTATATTGATTAATAGTACCCCTGTTCCTTCCTTCTGATATGGGGGTCTATGTACTAATCCTTGGAGAGAGATAAAGTACCAATCAAACAGCTCCTGTCATTTTTTCAAACACAGCCTGTAATGTGAAAGTTAGGAGCTGATTGGTTGGTACTTTAGGGTAGATGTATGGACCACCAATATCAGGGAGGAGTGGTATCAACTCACGCTATGTGTGCTGATACTGCTTTTCCCCCATGTATTAAAGTGGGGTTCGATGTTAATAAAAGTGGCGCATAGCGCCCCTGTCTTATCGGCACTGTTATCTACAAGATAGCAGCGCTGATGTGCTGGGACATGTATGAACAGTCAGTGGCACTGACCATTCCAACAGCTGCAGCTACCACCACAGCAGGGACAGCACACGAGATGTCGCAATGCTTGCGAGATCCCATGCATGCCCAGTGGAGCCGGCCAGTAAGGGAGACACAGCGCATCAGCACTGGGCTGATGCGCTGTGTGCTCAGGCAGGGATCGCTGAAGAGAGGAGTTTTCACTCCCCCATTCCGGCAGATGAGATTTTCTTACATCACATTGGTAGTGCTTCCTACTTTGCCTCGGTAATGAAGTTATAGTGGCACGATACGTCTACCGCATTATCTCCATCCACTTTCTCTCTCTCCAAACGTTAGTACATAGACCCAATGGTAAGGAGATAGTGTGCACTCTGCATGTTGGGGCTCGTATGGAACTTTGTTTGCACTATTTACATCTACTTGTGGGATGGGCTCAAATCCCACCTTCGAAAAAATACATAAATAATAAAGCTCAGGATTTGCTCCATAACATATTGGGGCAGATGTATGAAGCTCTGGAAAGTGATAAAGTGCAGAGTGATAAATGACCAGCCAATCAGCTCCCAACTGTCATTTTTGAAACACAGCCTGTAACATGACAGTCAGGAGCTTATTGGCTGGTCGTTTATCACTCTCCACTTTATCACTTTCCAGAGCTTCATACATCTGCCCCAATAAGTCTTAAGAAAAATACACATAATTCAAGTAAAATGTAAACCTAGTTATATTATACACGATATTATAAAAATACAACATTCCAAAAGGTTAAAGCACACATCATCTTATCGTGATTAATATTAGCATTTTACAATATTTTCTATATTCAACATATGGGGAAAAGAATATGTCAGGAGAAGTGCATGCCTCATAGGTGGAAGCAGATTGGCTGCGTGGAAAAGCAGACGCTGAGTGGTATTAATAAACCCCAGTAACGACTTTAGTAAAACATCAGGATAACACTCCTTGGAACTATATTCAAGTACATCAGCTAGAAATATATGAGAGTAAATAAACTTAATCACAAACCTTAAACGAGAACCCCAAATCATTACCAACCAAAAGATGGCCGTCAAACTACGCATATAAGGAGGGCAAAGGCAATCTGCCCGAACAGCAGATTTTGCAGCCTCCTGCCAAAAGTAAATATGGCGCCCACGCCGCCTCCGTCTACTACGGTATGTAGTAAAGCCGCGTTACTGTAACCAGTATGCTGAGAATATGACAAGAAAGTATGGCAGTATGGGAAAAGCTTTATGGTGTGACGTTATACTGTGTGCTTGGCTTTTCTTTCAGTGAAGCCGCACAGACTACAGCCATTAGCAAACTCTCTGGTAGTGACGTATGCAGGCCTGCCTGGCACGTACGCGTATTCCGAATCCCTAGGAGAACTGGCGCCAAACGCGATGACGTAGGGCCAGAGGGAGTGGCCACAGTTGAACACTTGGCGGTTTCGCTCTGTGTGTTCTGATCACTATCACGGTACAGGCTGCTCCCCGGGATCGCCTGCACACAGCAGCAGCTGTAGTGAGCGGTATAATCAGAGCATTCCTAGAGTCGCAGCCTCCGGTGGTATTCTCAGTCTGAGGTGTCCCGCTCCGTGCAGGTACAGCTGTTACTTATCATGTGTGGCTCCAACTCCTGTCTTACTAGAGCGCAAGCTCTTGCGTACAGGGTCTAATGGTGGGTACACACTGGGCGATATTACCGAGCGACTGCATGATTACGACATCGCAATCGTGCAATCGCTCAGTAATCGTGCACTTTTCTGTCAGAAATGACCAGCGATGCGCACTCCTGTTGGTGGTTTCTGACATTGTCCATCGCCTGAACATGCAGCACAATCTGACGATAACGACAGATTGGCATGTTCAGGAATGATGGACAGTGCCTGCACTGAATGACTGATCGTTCAGTGCAGACACTACAGGGGATCAGGAACGACGGTACGATTACGATGTTGTAATCGTACTGTCTTTCCTGATCGCCTAGTGTGTACGCACCTTAAAGTTACGTGTTTCAAGTTGGGTTTTGTTTGGCACTGACGTGTTGCTGGGAATAGGAGTCACATAGCTATGTAAAGTTGCAGAAAACAGCCATATTCTTATAAAGCGAGATTTCCTAATGGATTATACAGTAATGGCGTCTATTCATGTAGAACATGAATTGGCTACTGAAAAATGTCACTATATATTGTCACATTGACATACCTCCCAACTGTCTAGTTTTTCTGGGACTGACCCGCTGTCCCACCTGCAGGCTGCAGTGTCCTGCTGTCGTAGGGAAGTTCGGTGGAGCACAAACTGCTGCTATACATAGCAGAGCAGTGGGTGTGCAGGAGGAGAACAGATGCCATGTGCACGGCATCTGTTCACTCATGTAGGGAGAGTCTGGGGGCTGCTCAGCATCTCAGAAAGTGCAGGGCATGCCCCCATAGTGATGTAAATGGGGGAAGCTGTGAGGCTCTTCCCTGTTTTCCATAGGCTCCACCTCTTCTGAAGCCACACCCTCTGGCGCGTGAACTGTCCCTCCCCAGGATGTATAAATGTTGGGAGGTATGCATTGATGCGATATACAGTGATGTTTTGTAGCCATTCAGATAGCCTTACCTGTCAGGCATCTTCCTGCGGTTACTGGCCCCTCTGCAATCCCTGGAAGCACTGAGCAGACAGACATATCGGGAGTCCGCTATGTCTTCTTCCCACTGCGCATGCGCCAGTGTCTGAGAGCAGCAGATCACTCTGACCTGCTGCAAAGGATGCTGGGCTAAAGGGGATGGAGACAGCGCTGGGTGCCGTGCAGGGAAATATTCAATTTCTCTGCTTTTCACTTTGCTGTACAGATTACGCCATCCTGAGATGGCTTTCCGTTCTATTACTAAAGTATGGTGATGCGATTCATCTATGGAGCTGGGGTGCCGCTGAGAAGTAATGAACTTCTCCTCGGAAACCTGCTCTGAGAAAGCGGTAAGCAGAGAAAAGCCCTGTTTACTGCAAAACCGGGTATTTTCTCTGCTTTATGAATATACCCTAATGTGCACAGCTAGACATTGCAATGATGTTCATCATTGCAATGTAGTTAACTGTATCCCACTATTTATGTACATTATTGGTTCAGGTGTTTGTTTCTGTGTGTATTGTATCAGGTTGATGCAATATATAGACGTTTTATGCTGTAATTTATACATATCTTTTGAGTGAATCAAGAAAGTAAAGAGGCGTCTGCTGATCCTGTCTTCTGCAGTACTTTTAATGGAGGTGGTGTGTGCCCATACGCTGGCATCTGTTAGGTCCTATCTCGCCATCGCCGTAGTCTGGCTGGTCCTGTGAGCGCATGTGCCGGCATCTGTGACGAGCATGTCACATCAGACCTGCTGCAAAGGATGCTGGTCAGGGAAGATGGTGGAACAAGTGTCGGGTGACGGCAGAGAGCAAGGAAGTACTGAACTTCCCTGCTTTTTGTTTCACATTACAGATTAAGAAGGGGAATCTGGGCCTGATTCAGTAAGGATCGCAACTGCTAAAGCATATGCAGACGTCCGATTATTGCGAAATGCGTATGCATCGCAGTACGCATGTGTGCGATCGCAGTGACTATGCAGAGTGATTGACAGGAAGCACCATTTGGGGGTGGTGATGGGGGGGGTGGTAGGAGAACCGCAGGCATACCATTGCATTTGAATGCCGCTGCAGGGGCATGCATAAATTAGCCACTGCAATGGCATACGCAGCTTGAGCTCTCACAGCGTGCTGGAAAGTTAGCAATTTAGTGGTAGGTTCAGACCTGCCTTAAATGTGCGAGTGCCTTCGATGTACTTCGACATTAGGCTGTCCGTGCGCAGTAAGTAATGTCACAAATAGACTGCACATGTGGAAGGAGATAAGGCCATGTGCATGCACAGCACATCTGAAGCAATCTGTGGGTAAGCCTAATTCCATTCTGAGATGGCTTTATGTTTTTAACAAAAGTGGTGAAATGCTGTGCTGCTTATTGCTTCATAAATTGACTTCACTGGCCCCATAGTATTCTATGAAGACAGCGTTGAGCTATTAAGGGTTACAGGAGAGTAAACAGTGATTTCTGCTGTATACCTGTTGGTATCAGTATTTGTGGTTATAATCCCTTTCTTTGGCCAAAAGGTAGGAGGAACATGTTATCACCACATTGATGTGAATCTAAAAGTGGGTACACACCTGACGGATATATCTGCAGATCGAGTGACCTGCATATATATCTGCAGATGATGGTCGTTCATACACACTGAACGACCATCTGCTGCTGCAGCGGGTTGAGCCGGACTGGGGGCAGGTAGGGGGCGTGGTCTAATTGTGGGAGGCGTGGCCACGCCCCCTTGGAGGAAAACAATTTCCGGCGCTGTGCGCCTCAGCCAGGCGTGATCGCTCCCCCCCTTTGGCATAGGAGACTGCTCGGGCTGCTGCTTTAGCAGCCTCGGACAGTCTCCCAGTGCAGCACAGCACACCGCAGCGTGTGCTGGGCTGCTGTGGGTGGGGAGCTATGCCGGACACGGGTAAGTAGTATCTGTTCACTGCTCCCCTCTCAGCACCCCTGTGTACGGGCGATCGGCTGATCGCCCGCACAAACTTGCCGATGGACAGATATGTCTGCAGACATATCTGTGCTTTGGCTGTGCAGCGCAGCCAATGCGATATGTCTGTGAACGACGTAGTTCAGACATATCGTCTGTACACACTGGCCGACGGGGGCACGATATATTGGCCGATCAATTGATCGGCCAGTGTGTACCCAGCATTACACTGTCCATGCTACTGTACTTTTATTAACAGATTAGATTGTGTTAGACATTGCCCACATAATACAGAATGTTGGCTACAAAATTATTTATCTGAACACCAGATTAAGAATATAGGGACAAGCTGTAAATGCAGTTCGAGAATTGGGACTATAGCTGTAAATGCAGTCCGAGAATTGGGACTATAGCTGTATATGCAGTCAGGATTTATGTTGTGTGACCTTCCGGTTCCATTATTTGTGCTTCTTGTATCTGTGATTTGCTCAGTATGTCGCCCTGATACTCCGCTACATTAGTCGCAGTTCAGTATTGCCCATTTTGTAAAGCTGCCAACATTGGGAGTTGCCTCCTCCTGATGAAAATTGGTCTATAGGTAACTGAAGAAAATTTGCTTCTTTCAATTTATAAGATGCGCTAAACCTGATATGTTTCTATGGGTTACTGAACCTTTTCTTAACATTTGACTTATGTACTAGTTTATCATAAATATCTGCAAATGTGTGTTTGTCTCTGTGTTGTAGACTGTAGTACATTGATGGGCAACAGGCAGTCCTAGGGCCGCCTTCCTGTTTTGTGTTTTTTTTTTTTGGTTTTTTTTGTCGCTGCTGTATGCACTGTTAGCTCAAGCTCTAATTGGCTGTATTATGCCTCACTAAACTTCACCATAGGCCTCTGTCCTTATTGAATGAGAGCTGGAGTTGCCTGTGAAGCAAAGAAGGTCATAAAGCAGAAAATAAGACTAAACGTGAAGTTCTTTTTGGTCTGGATTTGCCATCTTCTGCATCACAAACACTGCAGAAAGCGTGATAATGAATGTTTAGGCAATATTATGAGGGGTATTCAATATGGAGCGAAAACTCAGTTTTTGCGATGTTTTCGCACCGATGACGTCATTTTCGGAGGTTTTGGGTTTACACCGTATTCAATTTCAAAGACTTTTCGTAGGTTCGAAAAGTCTTTGAATAAAAACGGGGATAACTTTTCACCACTGAGTAGGTGGCGAAAAAAAGTGCAGAATTGGGGTTTAGGGGTGCAGGCTTAAAAAAAAATAGCCTGCACCCTTCAGAATGACCCCTTAAAACGATCTGTGTCAAAAAAAATAAAAAATCGGGACACCCCAAAAAAAAGCACTTTGAATTTGGGGGCCAAAAAAAAAAAATGTTGGGGGACAAAGTTAAAAAGTAACGAACTTGACTCTGGGAGGGGGCCCAAGTATGCCCCAGGTGGTTTTTTTTCATTGCAGCTGCTTGCGGCAGGTGGGTTTTTCATGATTTTTTCAAGTCACTTTAGCAACTTTAAAATATGCTGACCCCCATTTTCAAGTACCCCCAATTTTGCTGGGCATAGTAATTTTTCCCCCAAAAAAATTCTAAATGCTCTTCTGCATCATTTTCTTCAAAGTCGCATTTATGCACTTGCCGCGGCTATTAGAAACCCCGACTTCCTTTCAGTAGTTAAAAATGGGGGTACCAATAGTGATCCCCCATGTCTACACATCGTATTTTAGAAACAAACACCAGGCTGCAGGGACTAGTGCTGGTTTTAAATATAGGGGGAAAAAAGATGTGGGGTACCCCATATATTTAAGACCAGCACCAGACCCAACCAACCGGGGTGTAATGCCACAGCCCGGAGACCCAATCACCGGTTCTCCAGGTCCAAAGCATTACACTCCAAGTCGGTTAGCGCAAGCCGGTGATCTTGGGGCAGTCGGTGACCCCCCAAAAAGGGTCCCCCCCTCTCCCGAGCACCACAGGCTTACGCTGAAGCCTGGGGCTCTTTCCCATATCCCTTGCTTGGTGGGTGTGGGGGTAATGGAGGGGGCCAAATAATGTAACACTATTGTACTTTACAGTGGAACTACAAGTGCCAGCATGCCTGCCATTTTGCACTTCTGGAACTACAAGTGCCAGCAGGCATGCGGCACCTGTAATTTCACTGTAAAATAAATAGTTAAAAAAAGACAGAACACACACACCGTGTCCAGTATAAGTTTATTAAACACGCCTACCCATTCACACATACTTACCTATACCAGATGATTCTGTCCTCTTCTCCAGTAGAAATCCTCAAAACATGGCCCTGCAAGGAAGATTTCATAGTCTCCTACATCCAGCGCTGGTCTCCGCAGTAATCCATGGGTGTTTGAAAACAAAAAAACGAGTTACCCGATCCACGGAACACAGCTATCTGTATGTGTGTTGTCACACATACAGATAGCTCCCAAATGCCAGCTCTCGGCACTTCACGGGGCATTGCAGTCTAGAGAGCCAATCAGCGGCCGCGCTGACTGTAGAGTGGCCGCTGATTGGCTCCAGCTACTGACAGTTCCCACGTGGTGTGACTCGCCCACGTGGGAACTGTCAGTTGCTGGAACCAATCAGCAGGCGCTCTACAGTCAGCGCTGCCGCTGATTGGCTCATGGGACTGCAATGCCCCGTGAAGTGCCGATAGCTGGCATTCGGCAGCTGTTTGTATGTGTGGCAACACACATACAGATAGCTGTGTTCCGTGGATCGGGTAACTGTTTTTTTTTTTGTTTTTAAACACCCATGGATTACTGCGGAGACCAGCGCTGGATGTAGGTGAGTATGAAATCTTTCTTGCAGAGCCATGTTTTTGGGAAATCCTACTGGAGAAGAGGACAGATTCATCTGGTATAGGTAAGCAAGTGTGTGTAATAAACTTATACTGGACACTGTGTGTGTGTTTTTGTCTTTTTTTTTTTTTTTACTATTTATTTTACAGTGAAGTTACAGGTGCCGCATGTCTGCTGGCACTTGTAGTTCCACAAGTGCAAAATGGCAGGCATGTAAAGTACAATAGTGTGACATTATTTAGGTCCCCCTATTACCCCCATACCCACCGCTCCAGGGGTATGGGGATGAGCCCCAGGCTTCAGCATAAGCCTGTGGTGTTCGGGAGAGGGGGGACCCTTTTTTGGGGGGTCCCCGACTCCCCCGAGATCACCGGCTTGCGCTGACCGACTTGGGGTGTAATGCTTTGGACCTGGAGCCCCGGTGATTGGGTCTCCGGGCTGTGGCATTACACCCCGATCGGTTGGGTCTGGTACTGGTCTTAAATATAGGGGGTACCCCACGTCTTTTTTGTCCCCTATATTTAAAACCAGCACTAGTCCCTGCAGCCTGGTGTTGGTTTCTAAAATACGGTGGAACCCTACACATTTTGTTCCCGTATTTTTAGAAACCACCACTGGCTGGCAAGCCTGGGGCTGGTTTGGCTTTTGGGGGGGGACCTTGTGTAATTTTTTTTGTAAATTTTTGCTACTTTTTTTTTTTTTTTTACAGTTTCAACAAAGACGGGAATTTTCGGGAAATATTCTAGGGACCACCCTAAAGATGTGTAGACATGGGAAATCACTATGGGTACCCCCATTTTTATCTCCTGAAGGAAGTCAGGGTTTCTAATAGCCGCGGCAGGGAAAAAGACCTGGCAAAGCTATTTAAAAATCCGACTTTATTTTGCAGGCAAAAACAGGGTCCCCCATGTCTGGACATCTTTAGGGGGGTCCCAGGCATATTTCCCGAAAATTCCCGTTTGTATTCCTTAATGGGGTCAAGGGTCATTTTTAAAAAAACAGGGATAATTTTTCAATTCACTACAGCAAGTGAAAAAAAGTGCAGAATTGGGGTTTGGGGGTGCAGGCTTATAAATAATTGCCTGTACTTTTGGGAATGTCCCCTTAAAAGGAAATGTTCAAAAAAAAATTGTTTTAAAAAAAAAAAAAAAAAATCGGGACACCCAAAAAAAAAAAAAATTGTTGTGAAAATATAAAAAAAGGAGAAAAAAAAATGCCAAACTAACAAAATTAATTTTGGTGGGGTCCACAAGTATGTGGCAGGTTTTTTTTTTTTTTGCGCAAAGTAGCGGCAGGTGCATTTTTGCAGAATTTAAAAAAAATTACTTTAGGGACTTAAAAATATGCTAGTACCCATATTCATGTACCCCAAATTTGATGGGACCGCTTTTAAAAATGAAAAAAAAGCTAAATGCTCTTCTGCATCACTTCTTCAAAGTCGGGAAAAAAAACACCTGCTTCGGCTATGTAAAAACCCCGACTTTCTTCTGCAGGCAAAAACGGGGGTACCCATAGTGATCCCCCAGGTCTGGACACCTTTAGGGGGGGTCCTACAATTATTTCCAAAAAATTCCCATTTGTTTTCGCGGATCCAAATATCGCGGGTCCCGTTTTCGACGATTTCATATTGAATACGGGGATAAGCGGGAGCGCGCGCAATACTTTTTCGCCAGCAAAAGCTCCGATGTGCAGCGAAATCTTCGGCGAGCTTAACGTTTCCTATTGAATACCCCTCTATGTGTTGATATTTTTATTCCCATGTGTATTTCAGCAAAAAACTGAAGTGAACTAATTTATAAAAATTTCTTACTATGCTATGAAAGCACTGACTGTTCAAGACAGTCATACTAAAGGTGCGTATCCATTTGACGACTGTAAAATTAGTGCACTATGACGACATTACGACATTGTAATCGTGCAGTTTCACAGTCTGTGATGTGCCTACACTGAGCGATCAGTCGTTCAGTGTAGACACATCAATCATCCCGTAACATGCTTAAACCTGACGTTATCGTCAGGTTGTCCAGCATGTTCGGGCGATGATAGATGTCAAAAACGAGCGCATCGCTGGTCATTTTTTACATTAAACTGCCCGATTTGCAAACGATCAACAAGTGATTGAACAATAACTGTCGTTATCGTTCAATCGCCCTGTTTAATCACGTAGTGGATATGCACCTTTAGAGTTGCATTGCTAGTCTTTCTGTTCTGCTTAAATTTTAAATGTAAACTTTTATATTTTTATCATAGGTCCAACGTGACATTTGTTAAAGATCCCGGCATTAAATTCTCATGGAAGGTAAATTTTAAGGTTTTTGTTTTGGAAGAAAATAAATTGAATATATATTTCTTGCAATATAGAAAATTGCACGTTGAACTGTTCCTTTCATTTACTTTGTAGTTGCTTCTGGTGGTAATAATCCTCCCCATATATATCTTTCTCTATTGCTGTACAATGGTGGGTAGAGCAAGACCACTACAAATCACTTCATGAACAAATGTCAATGAGTTGCATAGTATTATCGGAGGAAGTTCAGAGACGGTATGGGTACAAAATGGGGAGCCTACCAGCATTAGTAAGATGCTGTCCAGAGACATGGGTGCAACCAGTATAATACCCCTTTTACAGCAACCCGAATAACCCGGGTTATTGCTGGGTCGAGCAGCAGTGTGAACGGCTCCCAAAAAAATTACCCGGGACGATTTACTCAGCAAGCTTACTTGGGTTGAAAACTGGTTGTTCCCGGGTCATGCGGCAGTGGAAACGGGTGCTGGCCGGATTATTTGACCTGGCTAGCTCCGAAAAATGCTGATTGGAGCTTCTGGGACGCTGGCAGATGATGTCATTTGTCAGTGCCCTGCAGAGAGAGATGCACATGCAGCCATCTCTTTCCTGCCTAACCTGCGCCACAGCAGCCACAAATGCAGGCTGATACATAGCCTGCCACAGCCAGAACTGCAGCCTGCAACACAGCCTGACCAGTCTGCCATCTTTGCTGAAATGCTGTGAGCAGTCCCCACCCCTCTTTTGTTACCTCCTCTTTGTCAGCCCTTAAAAAAAGATCATTTTTAATTACATCTATAGGGAAAAGCAGGGATTACTCGGGTTCAATGTAAACGGGGCCAACCCGGGTCAAGTTGCAGTGTAAATGGGGTCTGAAGCCAAGTTTGATCCGGGATTGACCAGTTTTCAAATTCCCAGGTCAGACCCAGGATTTTGGTGTAAAAGGGGTATTAGTAATAGTGTTCATTCTAGCTCCGGCGGTAGGTAGGGCGCCGGAGCTAGAGAGGGCACTTCCGCGTGCGCCTACCCGAAAAGGGCGTGGCCGTTGAAAAGGGGGCGTGTCTATAAGACGCTTCACCTTTTAGTCACTTTTTGGGGCGTGCCCGGCACTTACGGACACGCCGGCCAGACTCCAAGCGTTGCTGACGGGTAGAACAGATGCTGCGCGCATGCGCCAAGTGTCTATTCACCGGCGGTGACCGGGTCACCGCACATTTCCCCACCCGCGGGAGACTGCAACCCGCGGGTGAATACGTCACCCGCAGGTTGTGTTAGCGGGTCACGGTAGGGCGTTTTTTGCCCTCCAGAAGGAGGGCAGGGTGCAGCGCCCCGCTAAGACAGCCTTGCGGGTGCGCTAAGTAAGCTGCTGTCCAGAGACATGGGTGCAATAAAATGTACTAGAAATTAAGATATTAGGCAGAAGATTCCTGACGTGTGTCAGAGTATGCAGGAAAACACGAGGAAAGAGGGCCCTGCTAGTGAGTTTACTGAAGAATTACAATTCTGGAGGGTTGTGGTGGACACAAAGAAGGTAACAATCAGTAGGTGGACAGGTGTGGTACAGTGGCAGTAGGGGATTAGTTAGGTGTAGGTGGTGTCACAGAAAATAAAGACTAAGACAGCGCTAATGGAAATAATTAGTTGCCATAGTTTAACATTTTTATTTTTATTTTTTTTAAAGTGATAGTTAAAAGGTGTATATACATTTTTAATACAGGTATATAAATAATCAAACCTATATAACAGAGCTGACCATGGTGATTATAACTGGAGTGTATGATGGGTGCAGACAGTACCACCGAGCAGTTTTGTTACACAGGTATGAACGCATTGCCGTGTGTACTCGTGCAATGGCATGCATACTTTTACATATTTCAGTTTATTTTGGGAGTGCTTCTTTATAGTTTTTATTTGTAGTCTGTCATTTTGAGCATTTTGTCATTGGACTTTAACTCAATGGAAGTTATCGTCGAATTAGCACAAATGATTGAGATTACAATAAACAATGCTACACAATTCACCTTTGCCAAGAACGTTTCTAATTACATACATATATATATAGATTTTTTTTTTTTTTAGCTTAAGTGTACACTTAACGTTTCTTTGTCATAGTATCTTCATTTACTTTGAATTTAGCCATATATTTTTTTGTGTGTTTTTATTATGAAGAAAAAACACATCACACAATAACAGTTGGTATTGTATAAAACACAACATGGCAATCCCAAAAAAATAGAAAAACCGAAAATAGAAATTACAAAACATACAAGACTACTTTTTTTTTTTTATTATTATTTCTAATAACAATAGGAGGAAAGTGACACTTGAAAAAAAAATTGTGGCAACAGATAAAGTTAAAATGCGGGAGACCCTCTAGCATGCACTTCCATGTTATACTATCTGGTCATACTAACAACTTTTCTAACATGATCTCTAGTAGATAATGGAAGTGTGACTAAATAGGGGGGCCGAATCGTGAAAAATTTCTCTGCTCGGGATTCCACATCAGTAGTACACTCAGGGCTTGGTTCAGCAAGGATTGCAAAGCTGCACGCAGGCCATAGATATGCAGTATGATCTACACACGTTGGCAGCTTTGCAGTTGCGATCCTTGCAATAATGCAAATGCAGCAGGAGGTGTATGACGCATCCTGCTGCATTTGCGTGCACAGCATCGCGACGGAGGTTGTAGGCTGGGATCACCATTGCGACCTCAGGTTGGCCGGTTTGCGAGCCCCGAAGACTGCATATGTCCACGCAGTCTCTGGGCTGGCCACTTCCAGAAAACGGGTGGACACGTCCCTGGGGAACGCCGGCCGCCCCACACACCACTCCTTAAATGCCTTTGCCTGTCAATTGGGCGGAGGCAATCAAGGGCTTGCGTGTGTTTGAGCAGGACCCATACTGCACACTCTCAGAATGGGTCCTACGCACGCGCAGATTCAAGAACTGGCAGCACTACTGAATCAAGCCCTCAGTCCAGTCCATTTGATAGGCTAAGCGGGGTAACATGAGGGAAATTGAAACAGGGTCGGAATGTATCCACCGAGATTAAATTGTTTTCTTAGAAGCTGCTGCTATGCGAGGCAATAGTAATTGAACTCCCTTAGAAATCTGAGATGAATTTGAAGGAGTATATTGGTTCCAAAACACCCAGGACATATGGACCCTGAAAGGTATACCTAACTCTTGACTAATGTCATTTTGCACATGCAAATTTAGCCATATTTTGATGTTAGAATGTGTTATGTATAAACCCAAACATGTTTAACAAAAACGTTATAATGTTTCAGTATATTATTAATTGTCATGCTTATATAATATTACATTTAAGGTATAATGGGATATATTTAAACAGAAAAACACACATGTATTTGAGTGGAAGATCTTTTTTTATTTTTGTTAAAGTTTCTTAAATTATGAATTGTAATAACATAAAATCATCACATTGTGATAACATAAACATTGGGCTTTTTCCATACAAGAATTTCCAGAAGGATGTGTAAGGGTAACACACTTGCAGATGTGTGATGGTGCTGCAGCACCAAATGTTCCTACTCCCCTTCCACCAACTCAATCCCCTCCAACTGTGTCTGCCAGAACTACAACAGACCCAACATATGATGTTACTGGCAACATACCAGTGCCAGTTATTAGCACATAATCAAATAGGCAATGTCCAGATTTTATAGTAGTCCCAAGTCAAAATAGATCATGGAAAGATCTGGATTGAATTGCCAAAAAAGTTTTTTTTGCGTGGACGCTTTGCTGCAGACTCAGGACCTTGCTTTTCCTGGATTCGGATGGACATTTGTGTACCCTGCCCAAAGCTGGTTCCTGGCGTGGCAGGACACAGGTCCACCTCTTGTGAGCTCAAACTTGGGCCATGTAGTCTTACTTTTATCACCCTCAATCTTGGTGAATCTCCCTTATTACGGAGGCTTTCTCCCACATGGTGGTCTGCATACTATCAATGGCTGCAGTCTGGCTCTCCACACTAAGTGGTGGATGGGGGTGACACTGATGGCGTCATCCGACAGCAGCCCTTGATGGTGTTCGTCTTCTGAAAAACAAAGAAAATAAAAAAACATGATTTTTAAAAAGCTAGAAAAAAAATACAAAAAGTTTAAATATTCAAAAGTACGAGACACGGCATGCGGGACTTCATTGGCAGGCACCGCAAGATGTCCTAGGTGGGCATCTGCCAGCAACCCCCTTTCTAAGGTCCCCACAATTTTCAATTTTTGTGGGGTCAATTCCAAGATCTGAGGGGTGGGACAACCTGGTCCATTTTCGTGCTTGTTCCGGGATTTCAATTTGCTCCTGAGCTTGCAGCGAAGGTCACTCCATCTTAAGAAAATAAATAAATTAAATAATAAACATTTGGAAAGCATTTTTTTTTGTTTTTTTCTCTCTGGGTTTCTTAAAAGGTGTTAAATGGCTGAGTTTTGCACTTTTTGTTAATTATGGTAAAATAATAGCAAGCATTTCTAATCAGATTTAAGTATTTCCAGCATTTTGAGGGAGCTGTTGAACCTGGTGGCAGAATTATTGAAGAAATGGACCAGGGGATGGGTGGGTGGAAGTGAAGATGCACTGGGTGGATGAGATTAATTTAGAGAAATATGCCCACACTGGCTTCCAGATACAGCGGTGTGGAAAAGGGAAAGAAGAAAGTTTCATTGATGAGAAAAGGTTAATGGAATTGAAGAGGTTGTGGGTAGAGGCCTGTTTGTTGCAGACAGGTTTGCCATTCCAGAGCATGCTGGGGAAGGGGTGGGAGAGATGAGGATGGCTGGCTTGCAGGGATTTGTGCAGGTTGGGCATATGATTAAGGGCAGCTTGTGGATTAGATAAAGTTGTTAGGGGATGGGAGAGTACCAATGAGAAGTGCTGCAAAGGGGCACAGCAGGGGCTACGTGTGGCAGAGGATAAATGAGAGAGGAAAGTGTGTGTAGGAGGGGCATAATGACTTAACAGGGAAAGAAGTGAGGTGGGAGAGGAGTATGAAGTGTACAGAGCATAAGTAAGTGGCAGTGGAGGTGTGGAGTGGTATGGCCGATCCTGCAGGTTAGGTGAAAATGGGGTATTATAATTCTAATTAAACAATGTGAATGCAGAGATGTGGTAAGATGATGGCAATTTAAACTGATTATTCAAAACATGGCCGGTAGCAGACTTTTGATCTGAGTGTGCAGTAGTTTTGTACTCCTGGGGCTATATTTACAAAGTGGCAGCTTGGAGCTGAAAATTGAAAGCGACTCTAACATTAAGTGTAAGGCCTGGCGTGCTTTGCACTGAAATGTTAGTGCGGCTTTAAGTTTTCAGTTGCAATCCGCCGAGAAGCTGTGCCTTACAAAAGTCGCCTGGTCTAGACATCTGAACTTGCATGGTGATCATGTCATGTGGTGGAATGGCATAATCAGAATGCAGTCTTATATATCACATCCTCAAACCAGAACCCACTGAAGATCAATTGTGAAGTTCTACTTCAGGAAAATTAACGTTAATGCTGAACTTCCCCTTTTATACTGATTTGAACAATCCCGCCCCGTATGTAGCAAATGCAGTTGTCGACTTTGTATATGTAACCTTTCATATGGAAATGAGCTTCGCTAAAGTTTCTTGGGCAAAATACTAAACCTGGTTGAAATGTGATTTTAGCATAACATTAAGGGTTCAATTTAATTACATGCGATCTTGCCTCACATCCTGCATTTTGCTGCGCACCCATTTTTGAGTACGGGGTAAAAGGCACAATGTAGGCGCAGTGTATGGTACCACTGTTGGCGTTCAGATGTTGTCCCAACCGCATATTGTTGGAATTGCCCCCACATCGCAGATAACTGAATTGCCCCCTAATCCTTATACCAGACTATGGTTCTGCATAACAAAAAACTGCAAATAAGTTTATAAAGGCAGAGTACATGTTTATAGAAAGTTTTGTGTATCTAAAATGAAAACTATCTTGTTCTAAACAGATAGAAGTGAATGCTTTAAAACTGTGCTACACTCTGCTAGATAACTTTCACTGTTCCAAATATTTCCCTGGAATCCTCTGGCTGAAAACTAACCATTCCACTGCAGCTCTGTTAAAAAAATTACATTTAAAAATGATCACCTCCCCCACTTCAGATACCTCATGCATATTATTCAGCTCCATTAGGAGCCTAATAATGGCTTTACTTGCTCCATATCTTAGGAAAAAAAATGCTTGTTACAAAACTATTCAATTAAATGTTTCTTTTTTTATTATGAAATGCTTTCACCTACTGTCTAACACATCACGTCTTTTTAAATCCTGTTTTGTTTTGTTGCAATCATTTACATTAGTTTTTGTAATACTGCCATCAGTAAATTAGTCCTGTGCTTCTCCAGGGGATGCTGATCTGGAGCTCCTAACATCCTTACTGGAAGAAAATGAATCTGCTGAGAGCAGTGGTGCAGGCAGTCCCGATGCCACAAGTAACCCTGATGAGTACGATGAGCTATTTGATGGAGATGAAGAAGGCTCTTACCATGAAAGTGGCAGTGAAGGGCAGGACATTGGTGGGGTACAAGAAGATTTCACTACACTATTTGGAGATATTGATGATCTTGAAGACGATAATTCTGTACAACAGAGCAAAAAGCCATCGCTCACTCCTAGCCGGGAAAAGTCAAAGCAAGAATTAGAAGGTATGGCACACAATTCTGAACACTGTTTAGGTTTTAGGTGTGTCCTTATGGCACATTGCTTATGTTAAGGGGCCTATCCATTAGGCGACCTGAAAGTCTGAACGTCCAGCGTTCAGACCTTCATGTCGCCGAGGTGCGGTGCCCGCACTGAACGGCGTTCACTGAACGTCATTCAGTGAAGGAGCCAGACCTCCTATCTCTGAACATGCAGAACCTGACGAGTGTCGTCAGGTTGACGGGCATGTTTAGTAGATAGTCGGGGACGGCTAGGACCCAGTGTGCATGCGCATCGCTGGTCCTTGCCGGCTATCCATTACCCGACTTTGTGAACAATCCGACCAAAACCAGAGGTTTTGGTCGCATTGTTCACAAAGTCGGGTGATAGGCCCCTTTAGGCTTCCCAGTGTCTGTGATCCTAAGAAAATTCTATTTCATGACCATTTATTAAAATGAGACCTTTTCCTCAAACGCATGTAACACAGGCAATGATGATTGACTATGATAAAGTGCAGAATAATTTTCTTCAAATTTGTATGCATTGTGCATATGCACATTAAAGGGGTCTGTAAGTGGTGCTCACACCTGTATGTATTTCAGGCAGAGTGCTGGTCACTGAGGAGAGCACATATTAAATATGAAGGAAAAATATTGGACACATCACTGTTGTAATGCATTTAGCTTCACCAACTGCAGATTATTTAAACCTTTTTGGAATGAGTTATTCATTCACCATAACACCTTACATAAAGGCAAGATTTATATTCATTATTTTCTGCACATAGGGCCCTCTGAGTATGTACTTGGTGTGTAATGAAGTGAATGTCACCAAGTCTCTCTCCTGAACATGTGACGTAAGATCTAGCTGCAGTATGAGTAAGTCTCAGATAGTGACATTTTTCAGGTAGATGTCCGATTGCTTTCACAAGTTAAGGATGCTGACCCTAGAGGAGGGGTGTCCTAGTCGGTGGCTGGGATGTAGAGGGACTTGGACAACTTGGCACTGTACGGGGAGCTTGTCGCCTTTCGACCCCTGCTCGGGAAGCTGGCGACATCTGGCCAGAGGTGAGCTTATCTGCCACTTTCCAAGGGCTACCTATTAGAGGGGATCCTTAAGGAGGGAGGGCGTTACTGCAGGATGACTGAGTAAGGAGTATACCTTGGTCATGTTAGCCAATGTTCGGTGTTCAGCTGCACCTCCATCTGTCAGTGGGGGGTTATGGTTAGCTGGAGGCAGAGCAGAAACGGACCAAATAGATCTGCATCTATTAAAAATGCAGGCACTCTTTTACCATAGTGCAATGGAAAAGGGAAGAGTGCATTTTTAAACTTGCAAAATGGGCAGCGTATGGTGCCATGCTAAAACAGCCTAGCAGGAATATCATGTAGATGTACACCCTACTGATAAATATAAGTAGATTTTTTTTCAAATAAATTGTGACTAAAACAAATAACCTTAAATTCATTTCATAAGCTGCAAAGTAAATTAGAACTGAAAAATAATTGACTTTATAGTCAGAATTCCAAAGTGACTTCTGCTATCCTTTTGATATTTCCTCAAATGCTAGTAGTAATTTTATTACCTCAAATGAAAATAAATAAATAAAATACAATTATAATTGTGTATAAACTGTTTTTGGTCTTAGTTTTTTTTTGTTTAGTTATATATTGCTAATGTAACTTTTTGAGAGTACAAGCTGTCACTTAAGCAAAGCTGAAAATCTGGCGACATGATAGTGCATGGGTTTGGGAAGGGCCTGGACTGTTTTTTTTTGCTTGACAAAGAGGATCATCTTTCACAGCCATTTATGCAAGGATTCACACAATGACTTGTGTAATGTATATCATTGTATTTATTTAATCTTCCATGCAAAATCTTTGTATTTGCAGATCTGTAACTTGTGTTTAATGCATTCCCTAGTTTTTATTTGACCATTAATTTACTACCTTTTTATTTTAATACTAGATGAATTGAGAAAAATGCAGGAGCAGATGAGGAAGCTGCAGGAACAGCTTCAAGAAACTGGTATTGCCCAGTCGCCAAGCTCTGCTACACAGCAGAGAGCAACTAACATGAAGGTGAAAGGTAAACTGTACTTTGGCATACCCTACTGGACACTGTATAGTAAACATGTACACTAATAGTGCCTTATTCCGCTACGGACGGAATTGTAAAGCTGCTCGCAAGCAGCTTTGCAATTCCGTCTGTGCATATATGGTAATGCACAGGTTGTCCAAACGCAGCATCGGATACTCTGCGGAACATCAGCCTTCTAAGGTGACCCATGGGGTCACGTAGCTGACTGCCGCAGATGAGAGGAAGAAGCCAGGAAATCTGTCAGCTGATGGAGATCCTGGCTTCTTCCCTTCCCCCCCCCCAACGGTGACGACACGCCTCCGTTTTGTGAAACTGAGGCCATCGCTGCCCACAAACTGCAGCAGACTGTCAATCGCTGCCAGTCTACATGCGGGATCGCAGAGCCATTCTATACATGGGCAGAATGGGTCATGCGTCTGTGCAGATTCCCAATCATCGGGAATCTACGTTTAGCAGTTGTATAAGGCCCAATGTTCACTCTAGGAAATGCAGGGGGCAGCTATCCAAAAATACCCCGATAAAGGGGCATGGTCAATTAAAAATGGGCCATAACCTTGAGACGCGCTCCCTTTTCATCACTGTAGGGGGTGTGCCCAGCACTCACGGAGATGCTGTGCTGCCCCAAGCTCTCTGCACAGTGTGAATAGATGCGCACGGCATCTATTCACTTGCTTGTGATTGTTTTACCGGTCCTCCCCCATTAAATAGTCACTATATAGATCTTAATTGGGTTTGTCTAAAATAGAAGAGATGAGTGATATAAAATGTTGGCTTATAGCTATGGTAGATTTCTTTCTTCAATGCTCGGGGATTGCGATGGGGTCCACAGGAGCTGGCACTTAACTAAATCTGTAACTTTTCAGTAGCCTAAGCTCCTCCCCTGTGCACCCCCAGTCGCTAGTTGTCGTGGTAGATACCTTTGGGAGGGGGCTGCTTGGCAGCCCTGATAGTTAGATTTAAATTTATTTGTAATTTTTGTTTTTTTATTTATAATTTGGTTTCACGCTACTGCTGGCAGCATTCAGCGGGCTTGGGGCAGCAGCAGGGAGCAGTGGTTTGGGCTTGTCGTTATGCAACCCCGGTTGGACGGACCGCCTGGACTGCAGCGCACCTTCGCCCTTTTAGAGGCTGTGGGGTGCGAAGTGGTTCTTGATGGCTCCGCCATTTTTATGGTTTTATGCAGCGGCTCCATACCATTTAGTGCGCTGGCTGGCCGGGTTCCCTGGTGATACCAGAGTCCCCACAGAGCTGTGGGGGTCTCTGCACTGTAGACTGAGAGTAGGGGTTGTGGTCTGCGGCTGCTGATCTCCCGCTCTTGCTCGGCCTGCTGGTTGTGCGGTCTTGCAAGCTGCGTAGGATGTAGGCAGCCGTGTATGATCGACTCCTCGGCACCATGGCTTCAGCATCACTATCGCCTACGGGTGTCCATAAGCACCTCTCCTCTGTGGCGTTCGGGGGTAGCCTGCTGGGCAGCTAAGTACCCCGACTGTAGCTTATTACTGCTAATTTCTACTTCAGGGTCCATAGGGGGTCCACATGGTTGACCTTGGGGTATAGCTGGATCTGGATCCACGGGCACCACACAGTTAAAGCTTTCACTGCTCCCAGGATGCACTTGGGTCCGTCGTCCTCTATACCCCGAGCCACAGGCACCTCAGTTTTAGTTGTTGCCCGGCCGGAGTCGGGTCACCCTGTCGCAGTGGGGCTGCAGGAGCAGCCTCTAAGCTTTATTTTAAAGAGAATTTTTTATTTTTATTTTTTTTTACACTATCAGAGCGGCAACATCACTGTCCTTTAGAACGTCCACGCTACCGCTCCTACTCCCTGCTGGCGCCACGACGCCAGTACAGATCTGGGGATCGCAGCGGGACACCAGAGTCTGTACTAGCCGGGCTCTGGGGACTCCCTGTGACTGCTGCCATATCGCCGGGGATCAGGTAAGCCGCTGGTCGCCGCATGCGGCAGCCTGCGGATTCTTCCTATGCAGTCAGAAGCCTCCGGTCTCTGGGGACAGACCGGAGGCGCTAGCAGCGGCGGCGGGCTCCCCCTCTATAGAGGAATACCCCGTGTGTCCGCTAGACCACCAGGGTGTCAGGCTGGAAGCGGGACTGGCAACCCAGGGGTTAAATGCTAGCCAGGGGAGGCAGCCTTCCCTGTCTAGCGGCTCCTCCCCTCAGCTCAGCGCGCCTTTCAACACGCAGTTTGGCGTCGCTGAGCTGCTCCTATCTCTCGGCCACTCCTCCTCTGAGGTCTCCGGCGGCCATCTTTACTGGCAGGCATCGCAGACTCCCAGGCGGTATCAAGTGGACCGGTCTCCCTGTGTACCTCTCCCCTGCTAAAGGACAGTGTGCACAGCACTATAGCCCTCCCAGACACTGAATCTGGGCGGTTGATTGTAGCGAAAGGTGCAGTGAGTATTAACTTTTCTGCATTGTATGTGACTTTTGCTAGTGCTGCGGTCTGTGTTTATTTCTACTTACGGTCAGCTTATACCTATCCCTTTCCTTCTCCTACGGCCGGCAGGTGTGTGGGGGAAGGGTGTTTTTCTGATAACCTCACTTATATAAATCACGTATTTGTGAGGTCAGTCACATACTGTTGTGTGCTACACAGTACGATATCTGGGCTGTTTGTGTTGCATACTGGTGAGTGCGTGGGTGTTAACACCGTAATTCCTCTGGTGATACGATTTTATTGGGTAATTACTATATCATGTCTGATGAGGAGACTGAGCACTCCGTGGCTCCTGTGTTGTTTTCCTGCAGACGCTGTGCTGCTGGAATTGATGGGGAGGATATATCTCAGGATGGTCTGTGTGGACGGTGCCAGCTGGTACCAGGCCCCTCTAAACCCCCTATGTCACAGGACCCTCCTTGGGCGATGTTTTCTCAGGTGCTGGCGTCCATTGTGGACCGGTTATCGGTCCCAACAACAGTCCCTTCTAGGGCCTTGCCCCAGCCCACCATTCCCCGGGTATTCCGCAAATATTGCAGTCTCTCCCAGGGGCCCAGACTGTTGGTCCTTATTCGGGACTGCCTGTGCATGTCCAGTCTCCTCCTGTGACGCGGCAGTCTGTGGTGCCTTTTCAGAGTTTTCCTCAGATGGCTCCTCCACCTTGGGTGGATGTTCTCTCCAGCTCTGTACAGAGTCTGGCGGCCTCATCCTCAGCGTTTCAGTCGATGTTGCAAAGTGATGTGCCACCAAGGGCGTCCAAGCGTCCTGTCGTGAGTTCACTGGCTGCGCAATTGTCGGACTCGGAAGTGTTCTCCGATAACTGGGAGATCCATGAGGACTCTGACTCTGATGCCATGGGGCAGGAGGTTGAGACTAAGTCCTCCATTAATGTTCCAGCATTAGTTAGGGCGGTGCAGGCTATCCTCCATATAGAGGATGATGCACCGGCACCTCGGTCGAAGTTCCCTAATTTTAAAAAAGCTAAGGTAACTTCAAATGTGTTTCCCCTGTCTGATCAATTAACAGATCATTTGACGGCGGCCTGGCAATTACCCAGTAAGAGGTTCCATCCACAGAAGAGGTTGGCGTCAAATTATCCTTTTCCTGAAGCTCATTGCAGGAAATGGGAGACTCCACCGGCGGTGGATTCCCATGTCACCCGCTTGATCAAAAGTGCGACGCTGCCATTGCCGTCTATCTCCTCTTTAAAGGATCCCACGGACAGGAAGGTGGAGACTTGTTTGAAGTCCATTTACTCATTCCGGGGCGGTGGCTTGCCTGTCCATGGCTATCTCCTGGGTGACTAAAGCCATTGAGAACTGGGCCAATGCCTTGGAGGATACCTTTACTGACGATGCTCCGGATATCCAGAGAGCGTTGGTGGGACAGATGAGGGATGCGGCTTCCTATATTGGGGAAGCGTCTTTGGATGCCAGCCTGCTAACTTCCAGGGTTTCGGCTGCAGCTGTGTCTGCTCGGCAGTCCCTGTGGCTGAGGTCCTGGAGGGCTGATGCAGACTCTAAAAAGGGTCTGGAGGCCTTGCCTTTTAATGGAGAATTGCTATTTGGTCCAGACTTGATCAAAATAGTTGATACCTTGGCTAAGTCCAAGTCTGCTTTCCTCCCTTCGGCCTCTGCGCCGGCTAAAGTGAGGAGCTCTGCCTTTCGGTCCTTTCGGGTTCAGAGTAAGGCCAAGGGTCAGTCCTTCCTGAGGCAGTCGGCGACCAAGACCGCTTCTAAGCCCAAGAAGCAGGCCTGGAGTGCCAGGCGCCTTTCTTCCAAGCAGGAAGATAAACTTTCTGCCTGATGGGACGGGCCTCCCTCTCGGGGACCCTAGAGTGGGAGGCCGACTTCTTCAATTTGCCCAGTGCTGGCACAATACCACCACGGATGCCTGGGTTCGAGAAGTGGTCTCCCAGGGTTACGCCCTGTCTTTTCGGCGCAGACCGCCCTACCAGTTTTTCTGCACGAGTCCTTCTCAGGACAAAATCAAGGCTTTATAGATTCAGGAGGCTATAGAGTCCTTGATGAAAGCAGGGGTCATTGTTCCCGTTTCTCAATCACAACGAGGGACAGGGCACTATTCTACTCTGTTTCTGGTGCAGAAACCCAATGGTTCTCATCGCCCTATCCTCAATTTGAATTTTCTGAACACGTTCCTCAGAGTTCCCAAGTTCAGGATGGAAACGTTACGTTCCATCATTCTGGCGATGGAACCTGGGGATTACATGGTGTCCCTGGATATCCAGGACGCCTACCTCCATGTTCCGATAGCACCTTCGCATCAGAGGTATCTGAGGTTCGCTATCCTTCAGCATCATTATCAGTTCCGGGCACTACCCTTTGACCTCTCCACGGCACCGAGGGTATTCACAAAGGTTATTGCAGCCATGGCCGCACATCTTCGGAACCAGAATGTATGGCTGCTGCCATATCTGGACGACCTCCTGTTGCTGGCGAGCTCCCCAGAGGTACTGCTTCAACATCTCCACCTGACGATCGCTTGCCTGCAAGTGCACGGGTGGTTGATAAATTGGAGAAAGTCCTCCTTGATTCCATCACAGCGGATGGTTCTATGGGAGCCCTGCTGGATTCTCGTCGGCAAAGGATCTTCCTCCCTACAGCTGCGGATACACAGTTGCCTGAGCAGTTGCCGCCTGTCGGTCCATTCGGCTATGAGAGTTCTGGGGTCCATGGTGTCGACATTCGACATGGTGGAATTTTGCCCAGTTCCATTCCCGGCCCCTGCAGGGGCTGATTCTATCGGAATGGAACGGGTTACCTCACAGGATCCGCTCTCAGGTGCTGGTGTTGTCCCTGGAGGTTCGGCAGTCTTTGGCTTGGTGGCTTCAGACAGCTCATCTGGTCGAGGGGCGCTCCTTTTGAATCCCGGACTGGGTCCTGCTCACAACGGATGCCAGTCTCCGGGGTTGGGGGGCAGTGACCGGCTCATTGTCACTTCAGGGTCGTTGGTCGGCAGAGGAAGCCGTCCTTCCCATAAACGTTCTAGAGCTGCGGGCAGTGTACCGTGCTCTACTGTCGTCAGGCACCGTCCTTCACGGAAGAGCAGTTCAGGTGCAATCGGACAACGCTACCACAGTAGCGTACATAAATCACCAGGGAGGGAGTCGCGATCGAGCTGCGATGTCGGAGGTGTCTCAGATCCTGGCTTGGGTGGAGTGCCACCTTCCAGCAATCTCGGCAGTCTTCATCCCGGGAGTCCTCAATTGGGAGGCGGACTTCCTCAGCCATCACAACGTGCATCCCGGGGAATGGTCGCTTCACCCGGTGGTATTTCAACTTCTCATGGACAAGTGGGGACTGCCGGAGGTGGATCTGATGGCCTCCCGTCACAACTGCAAGTTGTCTGTGTACGGCTCAAGGACGAGAGATGCAGGCGCAAGCCTAGTGGACGCGCTGTCGGTGAAATGGACATTTCACCTAGCGTACCTGTTCCCTCCGATCTCCCTGCTACCTCGGGTACTCAGAAAAATCAAACAGGACAGGGGCACGTTTCTGCTGGTGGCTCCAGCGTGGCCCAGACGTCCTTGGTACTCCGATCTCAGGAGCTTGTCCGTAGACGCTACGTTCCTTCTGCCTCAGCGTCAGGACCAGCTGTCTCAGGGGCCCTGCCTTTACCCAGATCTGGGTCGGCTGTCTTTGACGGCGTGGCTCTTGAGACAGCCGTCTTAAGGTCCCGGGGTTTTTCTACCTCTGTCATCGGTACCATGCTGAGGGCGCGCAAGCCTGCCTCGGCACGGATTTACCACAGAGTGTGGCACACTTACTTTCAGTGGTGTGAGTCCAGAAACTTTGATCCTCCAGGTGTTCAGGGTTTCTAGGATTCTGGCATTTCTACAGTCAGGTCTTGACCTGGGCTTATGTCTTGCTTCCCTGTAGGTTCATGTATCAGCTCTGTCTGTTTGGTTCCAACATAGAATCGCTACGCTGCGTGACGTTCGCACCTTTTTCCAAGGTGGTGTTAGACTCCAGCCCTCCTTTGTGTCTCCAGTGGCTCCGTGGGACTTGGCGGTGGTTCTTCGGGTCCTGCAGGGACCTCCCTTTGAGCCTCTTGAGTTTATTGACCTCAAGTGGTTAACACTGTGTTTCTCCTGGCAATTGCTTCTGCCAGGAGGGTATCCGAGTTGGGGACACTTTCCTGTAGTCCCCCTTCCTAATTTTTCACCAGGACAGGGCAGTGCTTCGCACTCGTCCTGAGTTTTTGCCTAAAGTTGTCTCTAAATTCCACATCAGTCAGAAACTTGTGGTTCCAGCTTTTCAATCTCCCGATCTTACAGCTGGTGAGGCTTCATTGGACGTTGTCCGTGCTCTCAGAGTTTGTTGATCGGACTGCTTCTGTAAGAAAGTCCGATTCCTTATTTGTCCTCTTTGGTTTTCATAAGAGGGGTTGGCCTGCCAACAAACAAACGTTAGCCCGTTGGCTTTGTTCTGTTATTAGGGAGGCTTATATACAGGAACGTTTGCCTGTTCCAGCCTCTGACACACCTGGCTTCAAATGGGCTGTGTGGCTGGTCACCGGTTTTCAGTCTCCCATTTCTGTGAGTATGGTTCCTTGTGTGTTCCAGTCTTCCTTCTCTGTTTAGTCTCCTCCTCCAGCCTTGGCTGCTTACCAACTGAGGTGCCTGTGGCTCGGGGGCGGGGTATAGAGGACGGACCAAAGTGCATCCTGGGAGCAGTGAAAGCTTTAACTGCGTGGTGACCGTGGATCCAGATCCAGCTATACCCCAAGGTCAACCCTGTAGACCCTTTGGACTTCGTAGAAACAGAGATAACAAAGGTAAGTTCTTACCATATCTCTTGTTTTTTTTTTTTTATCAATCAGAGTTGTGCCTCAGTGAACCTGTTACTTGTTTTTGACCCTTTCAGGGGTTATTTAGCAGCTGTTTGCATTATAGGGTTCATGGCGGACAAGGCAAAGGCCATTAAGGCTAAGGACGCTACTGTGCAGTTATTTCTTACATGTGCACAATGCAATATTAAATTGCCGTGTGTACTTTGGGGTGCTGTATACAGACTTTTGGGCGGGACCAAGTCACGCACGGGCATCAGGGTGCACTGCGCCTGACTCGACCGAGCCAGCATGAGCTTAGGGCTCTCAGCCGGTCAGTGTCTGACTAAGTGCAACTGGCTACGTTTCAACGGCAGGAATGGGCTCGGGCCGCTGCCGGGCCTGGTTTCTCTGCATTGAGGGCTTAGCCAGGTACCGACGCACCCTGGCTTAGGACCTGCCCACAGCTTCCGGTTTTGAGAACGTTTCCTCGTATTTGGAACGGTTCTTGGAGGCCACAAACTGTCTTCCATCTTCCCAAGATCTGTTGGGGAGTCTCTGTGGGGGGGTGGAAGGTGAGATTCCAGATGATTCAGTTCTTCCGGAAGGCAAAGATGTGGATTCTTCCTTGGGTCAGGGAGTTGAGAATCTCATTACTGCAGTTCTCCAGTCTCTTGACTGCTTACACTTGGATACCCAGGCGGAAGCAGGGGGTCTTTTCATGCATTGTCGCATACGGGTGCTATTGTTTCCCTGGTCTTTGGATCTATCTGATCTTAATCAGGAAGCTTGGAAAATGCTGGATAGAAAATGTTGTATTCCTTGTATAAAGAGCAGGTTTGCTGCTCTTTATCCCCTTCTAGCAGACCATGTGGCCAAGTGGGAGCAGTGTCCCAAGGTGGATGCCCCAGTTGCGCGATTGGCAAAGCACACTGTGCTTCTGAGGCAGTTATCCGTCCTTTGCTGGCCTTGGCATGTGTGGCTCGAGCCATGGAGACTTGGATTGATAAGATGGTCGCTGGTCTCCAGGGTGATTCTTCCAAGGATTCCTTGCTTGACTTGGCGGAGCAGTTTCAGGGCATGGCATAATGTTTGTGAGGCCATGCAAGACTGCTCAGGTGACGTCCCAGGTCTCTGCTACGCCTGTCTCTGCTCGGCGTGTCCTTTGGGTCCGCGCATGGGATGTGAATTATGAGTCTAAGTGGTCCTTGGAGGCGCTTCTGTTTAGTGGGGGGGGGGGGGGTTTCCGTGCCTGATCTGGATGCTCTCATTGCCCAGTTCACCAGTGGAAAGAGTACTTTTCTTCCTGTGGCTGCTGGGGAGGCGGTTTTGTACGCTTCCCTCTTCCTTTTGGGCAGGTGCCTTCTAGAGAACAATCCGCCAGAGGCAGGTTTTTCTGAGGCCAACAGGCGCTCGGGAGACCATGCTCCTGAAAAGCCTAGCGCCTGAAGCAATCATTCCCCACCCAGTCCGGTCGGAGGTAGGTGGACACCTGCTCCAGTTCAGGAGCCATTGGGTGGAGTCGACTGCCTACACCTGGGTGCAAGACATTGTTTCCTGTGGTTATGTAATCTCAGGGTTCCGTCACTTTTCGCAACTGCTCTTCCCTGGGATCTGGAGAAGAGGGTGTCCTTGGACCAAGCTATCAGCTCTCTGAATTCTGAAGAAGTTGTAGTTTCTGTTCCAGCGTTAAAATGGAAACAGGGATTCTACTCCAACATATTCCTTGTTTGGAAGCTGAACAGCTCCTTCCGCCCAAATTTGAATCTTCAGGTCTTGAACACCAGGTGTTTTGGTTTCGCATGGAATTTCTCCGATTGGTGATCCGTGACATGGAGGCCAACACATTTTTGACCTCACGGAACGTCAAGGATGCCTACCTTCACGTTCCTATTTGGATAGGTCATCGCTCTCTGCTCTGGTTCATGGTGGGCACTATCTGTTACGGGCCAATCCATTCTATTTAGCCATGGCCGCGTGCATTTTCACGAAGATCAATGGCGGTCATGGTGAGTCTGCTGCGCAAGGATGGGATTGCAGTAATTTCCTATTTAGACTCTAATCTCCTTGTAAAGGCCGATTCGGCTTCCCTGTTGCAGGTGAACCTGGACTGCAGGTTCTTCAGAATCACTGTTGGATACTGAACTTCATGAAGTCTCACCTGATGCCTTGTCAACGCTTGCTGTTCCTGGGGGTGTCTTTGACACCTCTCTGCAGCAGGTGTTCCTTTCTGAATACAAAGCCTGGAGCCTCCAGGATTTGGTCACGAGGGCTTTGTCAGCGTCTAGTCCATCAATATTGCTGTGCATGAAACTGTTGGGTACAAAGTTCTCTACCTTCGAGACCATTCAGTACACCTGGTTCCACGTGCAGGAATTCCAGTGGGACATTGGTCGGGGTGCACGGAGGATCTCTTTTCTCAGCTTCTGGTTCTGTCCGCCAGCATGCGTTGCTCCCATCAGTGGTGGTTACTGTCTGATCATCTGCTCCAGGTTGGGGTGCCGTGGTGGTAAGTTTTTGACTCCAGGGTCTTTGGTCGTCTTCGGAGGCTGCCCTATCGATCATTGTGCTCGAACTCCGAGCTATCTATCTAGCTCTGTTGGATGACCAGTCTGTCCTAGCTGGCTGCGGATCCACTCTGACAATGCGGTGGCGTATGTGAATGTGGGCGGCACCAAAAGTGCGGGAGCAAATGGCGTAGGTCCTGGCTCGCCTCTCCCACTTCGGCCAGATCTGCTGCTGTAGAGTTCATTTCTGCACAAGGACCTTCCTCGGTTGGCTTGAACAGCCTTGCTTTTGAGGCCAGGCTCTTGAAGGCTAAGGGTTTTTTCCTTCAGTTGTACATACTACGTTGCAGGCCCAAAATCAGGTTTTGTTGCGCAATTACCACCGGATCTGGAAGATCTACATCTTGTGTGAACGGCACGAGGTTCATACCTTCAGGTTTAGTCTTTACAATTTCTTTCCTTCAGGGAGGTTTGGAGGCCGGCTTATGCCTGCGTTCCTTGAAAGTGCAGAATTTGGCTGTCTATTTATTTCCAAAGGCGTCTTGCCCTGCTTCCTGAGGTTCTGTCCTTTTTGCAGGGTGTCTTAAGGGTTCAGCCTCTGTTTTGTCTGCCAGTGGCTCTGTGGGATCTTAACCTGGTCCTCTTGGCTCTCAAACAGGCCCCCTTTTAGCCTTTGGATTTGGCAGACATTCAGTTCATGACTTGGAAACTGGTTTTCCTTATGGCCATTGGTACAGGTCGGCTGGTTTCCAAGTTGGGTGCTTTGTCTTGCAGGCCACTTTGTTTTATTTTTTCTATCTTCCATGATGATCGTGCAGGTCTCCATACAGTTCCTATGTTCCAACCAAAGGTTGTTTCGGCCTTCCACTTGAACCAGGAAATCTTCTTTCCTTCGTCGCAGACTTCCCAGTACCGGGACAATCTGGCTCTGTTGAATGCTATCCGGGCCCTTCGGATCTACTTTGAAAGGACTTCCTCAATCCGCCACACAGATTCCTTGCTGGTCCATTATAAACTTGGATGGCCTGCTACCAAGCAGACCATTTTGCGTTTGATCCACTCATTCATCACCCGAGCCTGTTCTATTGCGTGTTGTCAGGCACTGGACAGGGTGTCTGCGCATTCTACTAGGGCAGTGGCGACCTCCAGGGCGGCGCGGCATCGGGCTTCTGCTGAGCAAGTCTGCCGGGCTGCTACCTGGTCCTCTGTCCACACTCTTGCTCGTTTTGATGTTTTTGCCTCGGTGACGCCCACTTTGGCTGTACGGGTATCCGGTCAAGCAGCCTGAGCCTTTCCTCCCCTGGGGTGGCTGTTGAATATCCCATGAGAGAGAGTATTTTGGGGTACTTACCGTTGAATCCTTTTCTCTGATTCATGTTGGGGGTCACTGCGTTCCTCCCTCGTGGTCAGTCGTGCCGGGTTTATGTTGACCGTCTTTTTACCTGTGGTTCTGTTTTACTTTTTTTTTTTTTTTAAAGTTTCACTGGGTTACTGCTTCTCTTCTCCGGGCACTGTTGAAGTTGTACTGCCGGCTGGAAGTTGCAGAAGGGAGGAGATTAGGCTGCTGAAAGTTACAGATTTAGTTAAGTGCCAGCTCCTCTGGACCCCATCGCAACCAAATGGTCGTGTCCCCCTGCATGAATCAGGATTCAACGAGAAGTACCCAAAAATCCTCTTATTGGAGTTAAAACTTTCCAGGAACCCTTAAATGGGCTGCCCTCTTTAATATTCCCCTTATTGAAAAGGAGTATTTTAGTAATAGAGTTGAGACACAATCAGTGTCCTGGCTGCAGGCATTGGATACTTATTGTGCCGGTATTTCAAAAAGTATTTGCACCATCCCACTGATGCAATATAGTTACACAATAACTATACGAGGTCTGTCTAAACAGTTTGGTGAATGGTCTGATATATCTATATGCAAAGCTTGCAACAAGGTTGCTCATGCGCGCCGACATGCATCGACATGTCTGGACCTGCCCCCAGTCGGTGTTTGCTCGAGGCAGCCAACGCACAGCCATTGCATTTATTTCAACAGTGTCCCGAGCAGTGTGCGTCGAACAGCAATGGAGCAACGACGCAACATTAAGTTCTGCTTCAAATTGGGTAAATCGTCAACGGAGACGCACAAAATGTTGGTGAAAGTGTACGGACAGGATGCTGTGAGTAGAAAATGAGTACGATTATTCTGCACGCTTTTGCAGTGGCAAGGAATCTGTGGAAGACCAGCTCCATTGTTAGACGCACACTGCTCGGGACACTCTGTTGAAATTAATGCAATGGCAGTGCTGTGGCGGCCTCGGGCAAGCCCCGACTAGGTGCAGGTCCAGACATGTCCATGCATGTCAGCGTGCATGAGTGACCTTGTTGCATACAGACATCAGACCATTCACTGAACTTTTTAGACAGACCTCGTAGGTGCTAGGAATGTATGCACTGCCAGCCCAAAGCTGCATGATGACCTGGAAAGAGGTGGATCTACCTCTGAGATCTGACTCCACAACTTTACAAGGGGCCCTAAAAACACAGAGGAAACTCATCCTTGAGTTGAAACCTCAAAAATTCAATTGAAGGAGTTACATTATTTATTTTTTACCGAAAGTGTCATTGGTCTTAATGTATTTTTTTTTTTCCTTCAAACTAGCTAGTTCTAAAAGTTTTTTTTTTTTTTTTTCTTTTTTTGTATTTAGCAACAAAAGAATGCGATAAAAAGCATGAATCTAGTGCCGTAGCTGCTCAGCTTTACAGCCCACCTGCCTCACAAACAAAACCTCAAACAACTCCTAAAAGAAAGATGCATATGTCAGGTAATGAGACCAAGCCTTAATCAGATATCAAGTATATTAATCAGATATACTTGATCTACTAGGGGTGCTACCTTAATTTACAGAAAGGTATTCAAAACGGAATTTTCGATGTAGGTGTAATAAGCCTTCCAAACATTACTTTTGGTACTGTGGACCTCATTCAGAGTCTGTCGTTGCGGCCGCTTGGTCGTAAGGTAAAAGGGTCCGGATATGCAAATGAAGCGCTCGCAAGTTGCGTCGTTAAGATGGGATCGTTAGCTGGACGAGCAAGGGGAGGATGCGGCCGTAAGACTAAAAATACGCCCCCTTCTCGTTCGCGTTACACGTAATCTCCGGGCATATAAGGGTTAATCGAGACCATCAGGAACCATCGGAGCTGTTCGTAGAGCTTAAGGTTGACCATACCCTCTCTTAAGCACTACGATGAAGTCAGTGTAAAAACCTCCCATGTCACATGTGCCATGACACTACTTAGTTAATTATGCACTCCCATAAACCGTAAGCACTCCCATAAAACGCCGTTTGCATAGTCAGGCACGACGGCATTCGGATCTCCACTCCCCCGTTCACAAGCACCTTCCCCTGTTACCACCCACAAACGCCTCATCCTGTCACTCAAACTAACGATCTGGCTGTGTTCAAGGAGAGAGCAATTTCTGATCGTAATAGCTAGTTTGCGCACGCGCATTGCGAATTTTACGCATGCGCAGTTTAGCGAACATCGGTGGCGTATGACCGAGCGGCTGCAACGACCGACTTTGAATGAGGTCCTGTATCCCACCATTATGTATGCAGTAGGGATGGACATCGATGGTCGATGTTTGCGACCATCGATGTTTTTCTTCCGATGTTAGTGTTTTACCATTTGATGGCAGCATTCCGATGTTTGCTGCCTTCTAATAGTAATCATTCAAAGGTGTTGCGATGGTGGCTTCTTTTCTTTAATACTAAGAGCTCTGACTGCTGTCTCTGCCTCTGATAACCTTTCTGGCTCGTGCTGCTGGGATCGTTGGAGGCTGTCTCTCACTGCCTCAGACCTGTCCCTCCCTCCCCTCTCTGCTAGCTCTGATTGGCTCTCTGAGTCTGTGAGAGCCAATCAGTGTGCAGCCCTGGCCCAGCAGCAGCAGTCACTCCCAGACACAGAGTGAAAGCTAACAACGTTTATACCAGCAGAGATGGAGAGTGATGTCTCTGCTGGTGCAGTAAGAGGTTCCTTTTCTGTGTGTTATAAGTATATTTAATAATGTTTTTAGACTTCAGTTTATTGTGCTTTAAGTGCCCACAGCAGCGTGGCAGTGACAGTGTTTCTCATTCTCCTTGTCCTCAGTCAGCTCTGCCTGGCTCAGTTGTGTTTTCTTTTTTTCTTTTTTTTGATGCTTTGTGCCTGAGCCCCTCCCCTAACCCCGCCCCTTTACTATTCATATGAATAGTTTTTACCATTGAATGCTTTTGATGCGATGGTTAGTTACCATTGCGTCGATAGATTCAATGGTGGAAGCACTGCCATCATATGATGGTGGGCTTCCGATGTCCATTCCTAGTATGCAGCCTATTGATTGAAAACATGCTGTCAGCTGGAGCAAGGAGGGCATTTTCAGATTATGCAGCTATTTGGGAACTACACATCTGAATGTTCAGTTTTCTGTGGTTTAATCCTTAATATAAATAACTTTTTTTTTTTTTTTCTTTTTTCTTTTTTTATACAGAAAACAAAAGCACTTCTCAAAACCAATCCCTCAGTAGTTTTCCATCACAGGCAGGAAAACAGTCTAGTCAGCCAAGCCCTGCATTAACACCACGGTCTCTGGGGAATCTCAACACACCCACTGCCAGTCAACAAGTTTCTGTTGAGAAATTTTCTGGGCTACGAATCAGGTATAGTTTATCTTGATACAATAGACAAGTGATAATGTTTCTTTATCATCCATTTGGGACACAGGCTTTTACACTGGATATAGGAAGTGAGCTGGGCATCAAACGGCTAACTTTTCCCAGCAGCCGAGGCTCCCTCTATCCTATACCCCGCCCCCAGCCTATATATCCAGTTTTTCGTTTGGTGCCCAAAGAGTGGACATGGTTTTCAGGGGCTGCTATTAAGCAGTCTTATTTTACTTTTATTTTTTTTTCTTTCACATAAGACACTGACTCACTGCCTGCTTATGAGACACCTTCAATGCCGCTCTAATGATCCTTCGTGCCGGCGGCCAGAGCACTGGCGACTGGGTCAGTAACTCCGGCTGGCTTCAGCACACAGAGGAAGAGCCACAGCCGGATGCATTGGGGACCGGTAAGGCCACGTTCTGGGCGGCTTTTGCCGCAGATGCAGGACGCCGCAGGTGGTACTAGCAGTGGGAGCCAGGTTGTCTCCACACCCCCACTACAACACCAGGACAACTTTGGCTGTGGGGCATTCATAATTAGGGGTGTCCATGTAAATGGAGGTTAAGCCAGAAGGGAGGATAGCCTTCCCTATTTGCTCATCCCCGACCCCTTGGAGAGTCCCCTCATGCAGGTTACCCGGCCCTGGGTAATCTCCTTTCTCTCCTCCCTCCCTACAACGCTGGGCAGCCATTTTAATAGATTGCCTGCTTTCATCTACACAGAGAGAGACACCAGGGTTACTGCATCCCTGTATACCTCACTCCAGCCAGTCGGGTTTTACTTTAGCTCCTTCCTCCCCTGTCGGGGCTTGGTTGTTGAACAGCAGTTTGCCATTGTATACTGCCTTTATGCATTGAATGTTTTTGTGTGCATGTTTAAGTGTACAGGAGTACTTCCTTTGTTCTCTACACTTTATATTTCCTCTGTTTAGATTTTCTATGTTTCTCTATAGACTGTCTCCTCCTTCATATCTCTGTAGGGCCTACATTCGTTTAATTGGCAAATCTTCTTGTGGACACCAGTTTGTTTATTGGCATTCATGTTTACATAACATTTATTGCATAGCCCCACTTATTAATTTATATGTAGTGCTTCACAATTCAGTACTCTACCCATTAAAAAACACCACAGTTTTTTTTTTTTTTTTTTAAGTTAAACTTGTGGGTGTGGGAACATTCTTGGAAATACATTACCAAGGGCAAGGCAACCTGAGGTGGGTGCTCCTGTGTTGCATAACTGTAGGAACTGTACTGATGTACATTCTCCTCCCGACCACGATGGCCTGTGTGTCTGGTGTTTCACTGCTAAGCAGCGGGAGGTCCATTTGGCCACACCTTCCAATCAGGATCCGGCATGGGCTTCCACACTTTCACAGGTAATGTCGCAGTTGGTAAATCAACTTGCAACCCCCAAGCCTTCCCCCCCCCCCCCCCCTACTAGTCTCACTACAGGTGTGGGCCAGGTCGCCAGTGTTCTACCTGTTAAGGGAGATTCACAACACGCTGCTGCAGAAACTCTATGGCAGCGGTTTTCACTAGTGTGCCGTGGGCGCTTGTTAGGTGTTCCGCAGCGTGACAGTCTGCAGCCAGTCACATTATAGGATGGACCGGGCAGCGCTGCCGCTGAGCTCCTCAGGAAGGCTTAGACGTGCAAGGACCATGCGTAGACGCGGCGGCCTGACATCACAGGTCACACACGCTGCGTTTCCTGTCTGCGAGGCCATTGACCCAGCCCTTAGAAGACCTGCGGAGAGTGCCCATCATGGAGTAAGAGCCGAGAAGACAGGGATGTGAAGAAGCTGGTAAGGTAAGTGAATGGGGTGGGTGGACAAACAATAATGGACACTGATGGGTACGAGAGGTGGGGGAGAAGACAGCTGAACAGACACCTATGAGGAGAAGGGAGAGCAGAGCAGACACCGATGGGGAGAAGGGGAAAGAGCAGAACAGACACCGAAGGGGAGGAGCGGGGGAGCATAATAACACAGATGAGGAGAAGGGGATGTGCACAATAACATAGATGAGGGAGGGGGAGCACAACAGCACAGATCAGGAGGAGGGGGGACACTAACAGAAGAGGAAGGGGGGTAGCACAAAAACACAGATGAAAAGAAGGGGGGGACACTAACAATGATGAGGGGGGTCACAATCACACAGATGGAGAGAAAGGGGGAGCAAAATAGACAGGGAAGTGAGCCCAGTAACCCCTTCCCCGTGTGTAATTGTGAAAATATACGGGGGGGGGGGGGGCACGGCACGGCAGTCCCTTCGTTTTCCAGGGGCGCTCGGACCCTAGATGCACCCCTGGGGCCAATGTATGTGCGTTTTTTTGTGTTTTTTTATGTGGGTGCATATATATATATAGAATTTTAATTGGTCGCGCTCGCTGTATTGCCGGATGGTGTGCCTTGGCAATTTTTAAAATCTTCGTAGTGTGCCTCGAGTTGAAAATCACTGCTCTATTGGTTCAATCGTTCTGTATGTGCAAGATTTGGTGCAGGTGTCTGCATCTCTCCAAGGGATGCTGGGCAAGGACCACCCATCCAAGCGCAAACCCACCAGGCGTGATAATTGTACACCTCTGTCTGGTTATGACTCTGACTGAGGTTTTATCGGATCATGAAGATAATGTCTCTTACCTCTGATGTTGAAACATCTTCTGTTCAGGAAGATTCCCTTCTGCAGGTGGATATTGATCAAGGCACTATATCTGCACTTTCAATCAAGGACTCTGACCAGACTTCAAAGTCTGATGCCCCAGTATTTAAATGGCAAAAGAAGACGCCTGTCTAATTCCCCACTTCTCAGCTCGCAGAGCACCTAGCGGTGGCATGGGCTCACCCTGACAAGCACTTTATAGTCCCTAAGCACATTGCTGCTTTTTATCTTCTCCCAGCTTTGGATAGGGCCAAATGGGAGTGTGTGTGTGTCTCCCCCTCCCCCTCCAGTAGATACTTACATCGCCCAACTAATCAAATCTGCTACCCTTCCTATCCCTAAAGGAACTGACAGATAAGAAGCTAGAGCACTTCCATAAAGCAATACACTCGAATGCAGGAACTATTGTCTGCCTAGCTCTGATTTTCGCTTGGGTAGCTAAGGCGTTCAGCCGCTGGGTAGATACCCTGGAGGATGGAGTTATCATCTATGGTTGATCATCTCATGGAAGCAGGCTCCTATCTTGGTGAGGCAGCCATTGCCACTGGTTTCCTAACCTCTAAAATGTCGACTTCTACTGTGGCAGCCTGGAGTGCTTTGAACCTGATGTGCTGACGCAGACTCTAAGAAAGCCCTTGAAGCTCTTCTCTTTTCAGGACAGGTTCTTTTTGGTCCTGAGTTGTTCAAGATCATGGCTACGGTAGCAGCGGCCAGGACTGCTTTCCTTCCTTCTGCGCCAGCCCCAAGTTCACAAATTTAAAATTTTCGCCCGCAGGGTAAAACCAAAGGTCAATCTTTTTCCAGGTCTCTACTACCAAGGGCTCCAAGTAAAAAGGTAAATAAGCCTATTCTACCAGACTGCCTGCTACCAAGCCTGCTGCATGACTGGCGGGCCTCCGCTTGGGAGTCCCCAACCACCTCATGCTTTTACTTGGATGACGACCATGACAGGCGTCTGGGTCAAAGGTATGTTTTCCCAGGGCTACGTCATAACGCTTCGGGAGGTCTTCAAGGTAGTCATCCCAGTTTCCCCGTCCTAGAGAGGCACAGGTTTCTATGTCAACTTCTTCCTGGTTCAGAAGCTAGATGGCTCGTTCCAACCCATCCTCAACCTGAAGTCACTCAATAGGTACCTCTGAGTTCTGAAGTTTACTCCATCATTCTGTCTCTGGAACTTCATGATGGCCTCCTTAGATATCCATGATGCCCATTTGCATATTCCCATCCAGGTCAGTCACCAGCACTTCCTCAAGGTTGCGGTGCATGAGGAACACTTCTAGTATTAGGCATTGGCATTTGTGCATTCCACGGCACCTTGGGTTTTCACGAAGGTCATGGCAGCACGTCTCCGTCCAGATAGGGCAGTATTCTGACCCCTATCCGTCGATCATCTCCTGGCCCAGTCCCCGGATGTGCTAAGGGATCACATCAGTCTCACAGTTGTATCATCAACTGGCGGAAATCCACCTTGACTCCGTCTTAGGTGATGCTACATTTACACTCCATAGTCCAGCAAGTGTTCCTTCTAAAGGACAAGCTTCTGTCCTTGCAGGCCAAAATTTAGCTCCTTCGTGGATCGCAGTCATGTGTCGACCCACTCTTGCGTGCAGGTCCTGAGTTCTCTGGTCTCCACCTTCGAGATGGTATGACGTTCACTCGGATGACTGGGCCCCGCACCCAGTCGTCTTTTACCTCCTAGTTCTCCGCTGGGGCCTGCCAGACAATAACATGTTGAAACAACCATAAGCTACCACGATACTGCTCATGCACCAGAGATCCGGGACCTCTTCTGGTGGACGCATTAGCGGTCTGGTCGACCTTCGTACTCTTTCCTCCAATTTCAATGATTCAGCGGGTTCTTCACAAACTGAAGTTGGAAGGCGGCACAGTGATCCTCGTGGCTCCAGATTGGCCACGTAGGGCTCAGTATGTTAATCTTGTGGTTCTCTCCATCGACGCTGTGCTGTCACGGTGCATGTGCTTCCAACCAGTCCTGGGCCATCCTGCTTTTACTGGGTGGCTCTTGAGACATCATCCTGTTGGCTAAGGGTTTGTCCTTCTGTCATTTGTACCATGCTTCACGCCAGGATGCCTTCCTCATCCAGGATTTATCAGGGTTTGGAGAATGTACTTTGATTAGTGGTTTGGTTTGAGGTTTCAACCCCAGATCCTTCCATATGTCACGAGTCCTGTCTTGCAGGCAGGTTTAGATTTAGGCCTCAGCCTTTCCTTTTTAAAGGTACACATTTCGGCCCTTTCTGTCCTTTTCCAGAAACGGATTGCACTGTTGCCGGATGTACCAACTATAATACAGGGTGTCCTCCATGGGCAACCTCTAGTTTGTTCCTCCGGTGGCTCCGTGGAACTTATCTGTTGGTTCTTCAGAATCTACAGTCATCTCCCTTTTGAGCCCTTGGACACAGTAGACATTCGTTGGTTTACATGGGGCACTGTCTTCCTCCTCGCCATCGCATCAGCCTGTAATGTTTCTGACTTGAGCGCATTGTCTTGTTCCCCTTTTCTTATTTTTCACTCAGACCCGGCTGTCTTTCGGACACGTTTGAACTACCTGCCTAAGGTAGTTTCCAGATTTCACATTAACCATGAGATCGTGGTTTGGTCAAAATACCGGACTCTTCTCCTGAGCTGGCCTCTTTGAATGTAGTGAGTGCCCTTCCATAAGACAGACTCCCTCTTTTTTTCCTGTATGACTTTCACAAGCGGGGCTGGCCAGCTACTAAGCAGTATTTGGCCAGGTGGCTTTATTTGACAATTTGTCACGCTTACCTGGTCCTGCCTCAGTGTGTGTGCTCCTTCCAACTGGTCAGTAGCCACTTCTTGGGCAGCAAGATGTTGCACCTCTGCAAAGCAGCTTTGTAAAGCAGCCACGTGGTCTTCTGCCCACACATTCCTCAGGTTCTATTCCTTTGATACCTTAGCCTCCACAGATGTGGTCTTTCAGCGAAGGTTTCTCAACACAGCTCAGGAGCGTCTGCTCCCTTAGGGGACAGCTTTAGGAAGTCCCAGTGTAAATCCTGTGTCCCCTATGGATGATGAAGAAAAGTAGATTTATGGTACCTGTTAAATCATTTTCCTGGAGTCCATGGAGGACATGGCGCTGTCGCGCACCTGGCTTGAGTGTTTTTTTGCACTGTTATGTGCGTGTGTGCCAATCTTCCTTCTCCTTCCTCTTCCTCCATGCCTTAGGATTGTTAACTTAACTGGACCTCTATGCTGGGGCAGGGTATAGAAGAAAGGGGAAAGCGTTAATAATTTGATGCTTCAGCTCAACGCCTATACCCAATGTTAAACCTCTGGATTCCAAGAAAAGGATTTAACAGGTAAGAACATAAATTTATATTTTGCATCCATTCCGGACATTGGAACCATGGAGTAGAGAAGTGGTTATAGTAGTCAGATATTAACATAATGGCGTTTCGGCTGAAGTACAAGGTATTGCAAATCTGACCATGGATCCAAAGGCATTGCTTGTAGATGTCACACTGGTCCCATGAAATTTTCATCTGACTTATCTGATCCTGGACGTAGCCATGCTTCCACAGGTTGTCAGGCTGTTAGCAGCTTCATACTGACCGAGGCATTAGTGGTATACTAACTTTCTTATGAATTTTTTTGGGTCTATCATGGTGGCTTCAAAGAAGGAAAGCTCTCCTAACTTGGGAATGTACAGTGTAGCAGTTGAAGCCATGTTTCTTGAAGAGGTAACGTTGTTTGACAGTGTTTAGCCCCAGGTCTGGAGCCAGAAACCCATTTTCAGCAAATAATGTATGGAGGAACTATGCTTCTTGGCTCAAGAACAGGAATTTTCCAACAACTTCTTTTTTAGATTTGGGCTACATTTCCTAAAGGATAGAATTGGATCAGAATGTACTAAAGATTCAGATATCTGCACTTTTTTTTTTTTCTTTCACCCTGCAGACTTTTCTACAGGGTGTGATGTATTTAATACCACCTCTCAGTCATCCTATTACAGTGTCTATCTCCCCACGCTTTATATCTCAGGCAGTCCGCCTAGCAAATTTCCCATCGTCTGGTACTGTGATGATGCTGAAAATCTCGCTACACTGACAGTTTATATAGACAAGTCAGTGCAAATTATTGGCCACATCAGTCTCAATATAAAGTCATGATTTCAATAGTGTGAAGGTCTCCCACCCATTGAATTTTTGATGCCACTCAGCTGGCAAGATTTTCTTGGGGGAACACAGTTTTAAGCTGGGTACACATCTAACAAATATCTGCAGATCGAGTGATCTGCAGATCTATCT